>JAGGAP010000129.1:0-74444 GCA_017657235.1 Termitomyces sp. T73sscA | reverse complement strand
GAACATTTGCACAATGTGAATAGAGTGTTACAAAGAATCAAATATGCTGGAGGAACCTTCTCTGGAAAGAAGTCTGTGGTATGTGCAGATGAGATTGTAGTAGTTGGACATCAATGCTCCTATGAAGGGCAGAAACCAGAAACCACACAATTTGCTACTGTTATGGGTTGGAGTGACTGCTGGAACCAATCAGAAGTATGCTTATTCTTAGGAACCTGTGGTACTTTCAGAATGTTCATCAAAGACTATGCTAGAGTTGCTGCACCCATCAATAGGTTAATCCAAGCCAAGGTACCTTTTGTATGGGGAGAAGAGCAAAAGGAGGCAATGGCAGAATTAAAGAAGTTGCTAGCTGAGAGTGCTCCTTTGAAACCAATTGACTATGAGTCAGGTGGAGCAGTAGTGCTATCAGTAGATACTTCTTGGATGGCAGTAGGCTTTGGAATCTTCCAAGAGGACCCAAGCAATCCTAAGCAATGCACATGTGCTAAGCTAGGATCCATCACTTTGAATGAAAAGTACCTGCCTGTTGATCCAGAGTCGATGGATGAAAGTCAATGTACTTTGAATATCCAGACAAGGACAATAAGGTATTGGGTTGGGAGAAGTGGGAGCCCTTACCACTGGAAGAGTTTGCTAATGAGATTAATACAAGAGGAGGCTATCTACAATCAGTGGCTGCTGAAATATCAGACTTTAGCAAAGAACTCAACCAAGCAAGGACCCAAGAGCAGAAATTAAGAACAGCCATTATGAGCCAGTGCAATGGAAGCAATATAGATCCAGTAGCTGTATTAGCACTATCTAAACCATTGCTACCAGAAGATTCTCAAGAAGAGAGAGTGGAGGATACTCAGACTTACTTGGACCACTGGAAAGGCAGTGAGGGTGAAGATTGGAATAATCTATTGCCACTTGTCAACAGATGGTTACAGGACCCAGGTATTGAGCCCAAAGACCTGAAAGGATGGGACATAGAGAAGTTCAAGAAGTTTGCTAGACAGTTCTTCTTTGATCAGAAAGGTAGACTGTACAAGCAAAATCTGGAAGAGTGGCACAAACTTGTTGTCAATATTGACAAAAGAATGTACATGCTCAAAGCAGCACATGATGCTCTAGGGCACAGAGGAGCCTATGCAACCAAGATGTTGATACAAGAGCAGTTTTGGTGGCCAGGGATTGATGGAGATGTACAATGGTATGTTGGGACCTGCCACAACTGTCAGATTTGTCAGAAGACAGTAGTCAACAGAGAACCAACTGTAACCTACACTCCATCTATATTCCAAACAATCCACATTGACACCATGCACATGACACCAGCTTCTAATGGCTGCAAGTACATAGTCTATGAATGGTGTGCCTTGTCATCTTGGATGGAGGGCAGACTATTGAAGAAAGAAAACCATAAAGCCATTAATCAATGGCTGTTTAAAGATGTCAAATGTCTATGGGGCTGTATTTCAGAAATTATCACAGATAATGCAGGACAGTTCAAACAGGTTACAGCCTGGTTAGAAAAAAAGTATGGTATTACTATCTCCCCATACAACTCACCAGCAAATGGGAGGATAGAGAGGCCTCACTGGGATGTCAAGCAAGCTTTGTTCAAAGCTTGTGAAGACAGAACTAAATGGTTCTGGTTCTTCTACCATGTAATGTGGAGTGACAGGATAACTATATGACAATGATTTGGCTGTTCACCATACTTTATGGTTACTGGTGCTCACCCAATCATTCTGTTAGACTCGGCAGAAGCTACTTGATTGGTAGAACTACTAGAAGGACCATTAACCACAGAGGAATTGATTGGCTATTGTGCACAAGCATTAGCCAAGCACTACCAACATGTAGAAGAGATGAGAGAGCGTGTTGGAAAAGACAAACTCCAATGGGCTTTGAAATTTGCAGAGGAACATAAACATTCCATTAAAGACTACAATTTCAAACCATTAGATTTAGTCCTAGTCAAGAACATGATTACTGAAAGCTCATTTAGCGCAAAGATGATGCCATGCTTTCATGGGCCCCTAGTAGTGATTGCTAAGACCAAAGGTGGTAATTATATTGTGGCAGAGCTGGATGGATCAGTTTGGCAGGCAAGGGTAGCAGCGTTTAGAGTGAAACCCTACAAAGCTTGTAAAAAGTTAACACTGCTGCAAGGGCTGGAAAAGTGGGTAGATATCATCACTCCAGCTAAACTAAAAGAGCTAAGGGAGGAACTACATAAACCTATGGAAGCTATGTCTAAGGACCTCTCATTCAAATTGGTTAGGCTGCACAAGTCAACTGATTTAGAATTAAATCTACAGTTTAAAGCCGACAGAATGTGTTAAAACAAGCATTGCTTTTATTAAATAAGCATGAGCTTAAACTCATTTCCAAAAAGCAAAAGAGGTATATGCAAAAATCAAAAGACACTTAGACCTCAGAGTTAAAGATATATTGGGGGTACACAAAATAAAAGAGGAAGGGGAATTATTTAACTAAGTTGCACAAGGCAAAGGCAGAACTGGTGTTTACAATGACGGGGACACTGGTACTGCCATGGCACTTTTGGACTTGTCTTGAAGGAAGTCTTGAAATTCAACATTGGAGTTGTTGTTTGTAGACTAACAATTACAAGTAAGCCAGAAAGCAAGATAGGACAAAGAGGTTTAAGACAAACCTCAAATAACACATTGAGCACATCAAGGAGTGATTCAGCAAGGGCAACGTTGGATGACTCCAATGCCTTGTTGAGACAGCTGAGGCAAGCTACAATGAGTCTATAAGTCTGCAAGGAGGTATCAAAGAAGTGAAGATGTTGCTGAGCTGCAAGTTCAACAGCTGCGCAATGTTTCTGCAGCTCCTTGCAAGGTGTTGAATTATTGCCATCAGCAAGGGAAACTGCATCAAGGGTTGCATCAACCTGGCTGAGCAATGCAAGGGCAGTCTCACCCCCGGTCTTGTAGCCAGCTAGAATAAGAAAAAAAGTTGTAAAGAAAGGCACAGAAGAGCAAAAAAGAGGAAACCTACTAACAGAAGAAATGATCTTGACTTTTTTTGGCTTGACTTTTCCATTAGGCTCGGACTGGGGAGAGACAAGCATCAGTGCAAGCGTATCCAGATGACAGGAGATAACGTCAAGCTTGGAGGCTAAAGGACTCATATTAGCCTTGCGCTTGGAAGCAGAAGAAGTGGGTGGACCAAGCATAACCATGTCCTTCTCCTTTGCACGCTAAAAAGTAACCATGAGGGAAAAAGAAAGAAGAAAAAGAAAAAAAGACATACGGCCTCCTGCTCCTTAAAACAAGCTTCATGATGGCCTAATTCAAGTGCAACAATTGCATTGGCAAATAAAAAAAAGGCTTTGGTATTGGCGGAGTTGTCAGCAGCACAACAATCAAGAGTGGGGAGCAGGCTGGACAAAGCCTCATAGACCCCCTTTTGATCAGCAATCCGGCTGAAATTGGACTGCTTGGCAAAGCATTGATGCAGGGTGAATGGAAGAGAAATGGGAAAAATGAGACAAACGTACAAGTTGGAGGGTACCAAGGAAACAAGCACAATCAGCGCCAGTGCCAGGAAAGTTCTTGGCAGTGTTGAACAGACTCAGTAGAGCTTGCGCAAATAAAGAGTAGTGAAGGATGGCAAGAATAACCTGATGAGCATCCCGCTTCACAGAACGCTTCAATAGACCGTAGTTGTCCAGAGCAATTGGAGGAGGAGTAGCTGCAGATGCAGATGGAACGAGGACAAAAGAAGCCACTGGTGCATAAGCACAAGAGGCCTTGGCATTTGACTTGCAGAGAGCAGTGAGAATGTTTGAGTGGTTTCTGGGGGCCATGAAGAGGGCAAAAGTGGTAAAAGGAAAGTCGGCTTTTGAATGGACAAGGGTATGATTGAGAGTTGGAAGTAAAAAGCTAAAAAAATTTTCAAAAAACAAGCAAAATATTTTACAGCTACCTAAAAACACTTGATCGTTGGCAAGAGGCATGCTGGGGACCAGGCTGACTGAGGGCAGTCAGTACTTAGTGCAGGGGAGGTGATACATTGGTCTCAAACTTGAGACCAATGGAGGTAGTAACAGTCCCAATATAGATTATAAAAACACTGAAAACTGTAAGCAAAGTCAAAAACTGTAGACAAGGAGAAGATACCTCAGAAAAGAAACACCCAGTGCACCAGTACAACGATGCCTAGCAGCCACGTCAAGGAATCAAAAAGCAGCACAAACACCATCAGGAGCATTTAGCTAAGCTGATGAGTGATTGTGGCTGTACAGTGCTGAGATGATGATCATGGATCAATGATCTGTGATCAGTACATCAAATCTTTGACAATTGTTGTTTCCTGATTCTCCACAACCACAACAACACATCTCCCTCAACTCACAAAAACAGCCCATGCACTACAAAACCCACAGACACCTGTGTAAGCCACCTGGGCATGCAGAGAAGGCAAAAGAAAAAGATGGGAGGATTAGAATCATGGAGAAAACAATTAGCTGGGAAACATGGCTAAACTATTGGACAGGATGTGTTGAGACCACACTAAGCGCACAACAAGTGCGTTGAGTACAACATAGCCAATTACATGCAACCAACAATTAGTCTGTGCATGCCAGGAGGGGTATAAAAGGAGGAGGAATTGGGGGAACTCAGGAAGCAATCAGCTTGCCATGGCTCAGAGTCTTCAAGGAGTGGACCACTTAGGCCAAGGAGCTTGGAATTGTCTTCAGGGGAATCTAGTAGTTGCATTGGCAATAGAAAATCAGTTTTATTAATTCAACTCAGTGTGAATTTAAGCTATTTCTAAAATCCAAACCAATTGTTACATTTCACTATCTAAGAAGGTGTGCGTTGCGTGCGGCTTGAACCCTTGATCTTAGGATTTGATAGTAGCTGCATCAAAGCTTATAATATTTATTATATTATTTTGAGCTTTAATTAGCAGTAGCTAACAAATTTTGCATCAATATCCACTACTAATTTCTCTGCTTCTCCAGCTCTTACTTCCTCCAAGCCCAAAGCCACTGCCCTCAATCCATTTTGACCTCATTGGTCACATCCTTCCTGGCAATGAGTAGCATTATTGCAGTCCTGAGTACATCCACATCAACTGCATCTTTGGCTTATACTAAGGCTCTATTCTTGTGTAGCCATGTTCTTGCATTACCTACTGTCTGTACTTTTAGACTCCACTTCTTGGCTGCATTCCCTTGGGTGGTCATTCCCATTGGTGTGTTGGTGGCACTGCACATCACGGTCCTCCTGTTATTCAACATTCTATACAATTGTTTGATACTGTAGCTTTAAGTAGAAGCATTTGCTTAGAGATGAGTTTTATCTACTTTTAAAATCCTTTGCCCTTTGTGTTTTCTGTGTCCTTGAGCCATATAGCTTAATTTCCCATGGATAATAGATGGTGGTTCCAGATCAAAAAGCATTCCATGCAAACAGTTGTACATATAACTCAGTTATAACTATTATGAGGCATATATATATAGTTGACATCACCTGTGACATGGTTGAACAAACTCAAAAATATAGATAATGATTATATGAACCAATACATTTAATAGCACTATAGAAGATGATGTTGAGGTCATAAATTTAACACAATGCAACTTAATAAACTCTCTAAACACAGATCAGCCACTCTGTTTCCAACAAATGGATACATTAGTATTTGTCAGGGGACTGGTCTCTGAACTGTGTCCAACACTATTCCAAGCTTAGTCCAATGATGCACTCACTTCTAGCACTTTTGAACAACCACTTGGCCCACTCTATCCCTGTCAGCCTTGATGAGTCATATGCATAGACCTTACTCAGCATCAATTATTGTTAGTCATATTTCATTACATACTAGAGCCTGATTAGTTAAATAGTATTAGTAATAGCACAGCCACCAATGTAGTATATAGCAGCCTGTGGAATAGAATATCTCCAGGCTAAACAATAGTAGTATTTTCCTGGCCTATCTATTGAATCAACTGTAAGCTTCTCTAGCAACATCTACCCCTCTGCTTGCCTTACCTGTCCCTTGCCTGACTCTTGCCTGCTTCTGTAGTTCTGCAAATATTAAGCCTTGCACTTATAGTATTCACACCTTGCTAAACAATGAAAGTTGCTGTTAAAAGACCAGTCTCTAGACCATGTCCAACTCTACTCTGAGCTTAGTCTGAGGATGCACTCATTCTTAACACATCTAAATGACTGCTTGGCCCACCCTATCCTCTTCTGTCTTCTAGTAGTTAGCTTTGATGAGTTATATGCATGGATCTTACTCAGCATTGATTATTGTTAGTCATACTCCATTACATACCAGGGCCCAATTAGTTAAGCAGTATTAGTAACTGCACAGCCACCAATGTAGTATATATAGGCAGCCTATGGGTAGAATATCCCCAGGCTGAACAATAGCAGTGTTCTTCTGGCCTACACACTGAATCAACTGCAAGCTCTCTAGCAATGTCTAACTACTTGCTTAAAGCCCTGCTGGTCTCTTGTCTGACTCTTGCCTGCCTCTGTGCCTGCTTAACTCCCACTTGTCACCAGTGCTTGCTAGCTCTGTGGAAGGAGTTCCATTGTTAAGTGTTTCTTTACAGGTTGTTCAGCCTCCTATACTGTCCATCCTTCTAGCCCATTGTACCCAACTCTATCCCCTATTATGTCTTCTGACTCTTGGTTTCCCCCTACCCCTATGACTCA
Source organism: Termitomyces sp. T73sscA (assembly GCA_017657235.1). Lineage (NCBI taxonomy): Eukaryota > Fungi > Basidiomycota > Agaricomycetes > Agaricales > Lyophyllaceae > Termitomyces > Termitomyces sp. T73sscA. The sequence goes on along the minus strand of JAGGAP010000129.1, from coordinate 67,746 downwards.
TACCCCTACTATGGTACCCTCTGCTTGCTCTTCCAACCAGGCCTCTGATACAGTTTCTGTCCCTGGGACAGGCCTTGCTGTGATGCCTCACTGGACTGCTGATTGGGTCTCTACTATGCAGCAAATGCAGCTGACACTTGCTGCTCTCAAATGCAGAATAGCTGCCCTGGAGACTGGACATGTGGTTGCTGCTGCCCAAACCACTGACAAGCGTAGTAATGCTCTAGTAGCCCATCAATCTGCTCATTCTGGCTGCCCTAAGCTCTCCAAGTCCTCACAAACTCCTACCATGCTCCCCTCTTGCACTCCTTGATGGGTCCTGCACTCTACTTCTAATACTCCCCTGGCCATTCTTCTTGCTTGGAAATCTCCCCTCTATGAATGGTAAAACCCCTTGCTATGAATGCACTCTCAAGCTTCCCAACTCTCTTGTTGTGCATGTCATTGAGCATCAGAGGCATGGCCTTAAACAAGCCCATGACCTGTCTGGCTCTTGGCTGGCTGCCTTTTTGGTTGGTCCAGCTAGGAGTGAAGGCCAACACTTTGTCACTATCTGGGGCACCAACCAGCAGATTGGTAAAGCCCTTGTTGTCTTTGGAAAGTGCATTGCTAAGAAGCACATGTGCACACCGCAGAAGCAGCAATTTGGCAATGCTGCGCAAGCAGTTGCTGCGCTAGCCCCTTCTAAGGAATCCACATTGTCTACCCTGAAACCCTCTACCCAGTTTGCTTCACCTCCTTCCAAAGCCCCTGCACAGTCTGCACCACATCCTCCTTTTATGGCTCCTATGCATGACTCTACTATGGATTTCAAAGAACCTGCCAATTGGGATGATCCATCTTCTATGCCTGTTTCAGCTGCATCTTCACTGCCAGCCAGCTCACCTATGGCCCTCTCTACTCTGACTCCAGCTTTGTCATTCCCAATAGTTATTGACTAGACCTATGGGCACTATGCTTAGGGCACCTCCACGGCACCTCCGCACAGCACTAACACTGTTCAACACTCTCACCCAACCCAGGGAAGATGAACACTGTTTGTCAAGGTGACAAACTTAGAGGAGGGGCTGATGTTAGGGGACTGGTCTCCAGACTGTGTCCAACTCTACTCCAAGCTTAGTCTGAGGATGCACCCACTCTTAGCACATCTGAATGACTGCTTGGCCCACCCTATCCCCTTCTGTCTTCTAGTAGTCAGCCTTGATGAGTCATATGCATGGACCTTACTCAGCATCAATTATTGTTAGTCATACTTCATTACATACCAGGGCCCAATTAGTTAAGCAGTATTAGTAACTGCACAGCCACCAATGTAGTATATATAGGCAGCCTGTGGGTAGAATATCCCCAGGCTGAACAATAGCAGTGTTTTTCTGGCCTACACACTGAACTGACTGCAAGCTCTCTAGCAATGCCTGACCACTTGCTTAAAGCCCTGCTGGTCCCGACTCTTGCCTGCCTCTGCATCTGCTCAACTCCTACTTGTCACCAGCGCTTGCTAGCCCTGTGGAAGGAGTTCCACAGTTGTTAAGCATCCCCTTACAGTTGCTCCATTCAAGATCACATTGACTTGTTACAAATTCCTACACCATCAACATGTGTTACTTGCCATGGTATGGTGAGAAGAGCATTTCAGTTCATAGCTGCACTGCCTGTGCTCATGTTTGATGTATGTATTGTCCATCAGCACCAAAATACCTTTATTGTTAGAAGTATGTCTCAGAAGTGGAATGTACACATAACAGTTCAAGGTATTGTATATTATGCTGATAATCATCTTACTTGCCATTTGATAGGTACTGATAAAGAAATAAATTATGATGGTCTGCAATCAGGAGGTAGACCAAATTGTGAAAATATATGTACAAGTGCAGTAGCAGGAATGAAAAAGTAGCGTCAGCTGTGTTTTATACATGTGAATATATTGCTTCAAGTTAACTGGTTGAAACCGGACCTTGGGCTTATTTAGTGCTACATAAATATATAAATGTTTATTGAATGTATCATAATACAACATAGCCGGATGATAGAGTAAAACAAACGGATCTCGGGAATGGCCTCCAGCGGAGCGGCCCATCGAATCATGTATATATTAGAAACAAGGAAGACTATCAATATAACTCACTACATACATAGTCTCCTGAAGGAGTGAGAATTTGAACCCTGGTGATTCAGACGAAAACCACGTGGTGACCGCGGCCGCCAAGACACGTAACACGGCCTCGGCAGCGTAAAGGACAGGGAAGTGATGCTGGAGTCACAGTTGTTTATTCTCTGTCATGATATTTCTACGTATCCTGACGTGTATATTGTGATCTACAGTTCTTTTGATCTTTCTCATTCTCTACGTCGCTTCCATCGTGTATTAGCAACGCGGCATGTGGAATCCCTTCAACCCTCGACCTGCTCCTCCTGCTTTTGGTGCACTCAAAGTGGTCCCTGAGGGAAATGCATCGTACGTTTCTGAATTTCTTCTTTGATATCATTTTCATGTCGTTGTGATCCATCAGTATTCTCTCTCGAGTGTTATTCTCCTGGCTCGATCCGTTATTATATGTTGGTTTCACGCGACCTTTGGAGGACAATGGTGACGCGTTTCTTATCTCACTCATTGCACCAGGTCTGATTTTTGTAAGATTTATGGAAGTTACCCGACGAACAGCTTGCAGAGAACATCACGAAAAAACTTGAACATGCGTACTACTCGCGCTGCCCCCCTGATCAACGCCCAAAGCTCTTCTCTCGAATTGTACCCAGATCCAATACCGATTTCAAAACTCAATCATTAAACGACACAACTGAGAAGACGATTGCTGCTGAGAGGAAACCAGGTGAATCCGGGGGAAAACAGCCGGTACACGACTCCTCCTTGTTCAAAGCACTGCATACTGCTTTTTTCAGGAGAATCTGGATTGCTGGTGCTTTACATCTGTGCTCGGGTATGTGTGCTTGATGATGTCGAATTTACGAAGGTCTTATTATTTGCTCCATAGACACGCTGAAAACTACCACTCCATTGCTCAACAAGGTTATTCTAACATGGCTCACAAATTCTTATATCTACTATCGCTTGTCGGAGGAGCAGAAGGCGTCTGGTGTCATTGAAAAACCACAAGGAATAGGATATGGGATAGGACTAGCATTCGCTCTTTTTGTCATGCAAGGTATGCACAATATCAAGGAGAGTTTTGAGATAATCAGTTTCTCAAAAAGAAAAACTGTTAATAGAGTCAGCCAGCCTGGTAATTGCTTTGTGTTACTTTGTACAGACGTATCTCAACCTCTTGAAATAGCTGGGCAATCACTTTTTTCAGAGTCAGTATCTTCCTGTGGCTCTTACCTGGTCTGGCCTGTTAACTTTGTTTAGTTGGGATGACGACTGGTCTTATGATGCGTGCAGGGGTTCGCCTGTTCTGATATCTCGTAGATCGTTGCTTACCGTATTATTAGATTATCGGCTCAATTTTCCGGAAATCCCTGAGACTATCTGGGCGGGCGAGGTTAGAACATACAGCCGGACAAATAACCACAATGATTTCTACAGATGCGACACGTATAGACCAATTTGCCGCATTTGCACACTTGTTAGTCACATTGCATAGAAGCCCTCGGTGTTCCTGATCATTATATCCATAGCATCTGGGTTAGCCCGATCCAGGTTTGTGAGGATTCTCACTAGCTTCTATAATTCAATAATCGAGGCTTAAGATAATCATTGGTGTTGGCCTTCTCATTGGAAACGTTAATGCCCTTCCATTTTCTCTTCTTGTGTGTCGTCTAATATGGGATCGCTTGACGTAGCTCGGATACTCAGCCTTGGTCGGCCTGGCGGTGTGTGCCCTTGTTCTGGTGCTGATTGACTGTTTCTCAATCCAACTGGATAAGGTCATGATTTTCGGCCTCCCTTTCCAAGCTATTCTTGTAATGATAATATTCAAACAACGCGAGAAGGGAGTCAAGATCACTGATACTCGAGTTCGCCTTACGACTGAAGTATGTAGCTTCTTCATTTTTAAAGTCTTTGATTGTAGTTATCTAAGTCAAAGTGTTCAGGTTCTCCAAGGCATACGGCTGCTTAAAGCATATGCTTGGGAAGAGTTCTATGCGGCACGGATCGGAACTTACCGTGCGGGGGAAATTGCAGCATTGAGAAAAACTTGGTGCGTCCTATCATTGAGATTGTGCACCAATATGGCTCATGAGACTCGTGATTTATAGTGTTGCCAACTCAATTTTAATCGCATCTATCACCTTTGTCCCTGTTGTGGCAACGGTCTTGTCTTTCGTTGGTTGTGTCTTGATACTTACTAGTACTGTGACTGATACTTCAATAGATCACGTATTCTTTGACTGGACACGACTTGAATATCGCTGTTGTCTTCGCTTCTCTGCAGCTATTTACCGTGCGTCTCATCGTTTTATTGGTGTACTCGTTTTTGAATCCTCTGAGTATCTAAGATCATCCGCATTCCATTTCTCGTTCTCCCTATAATTCTTGCTAGTTTGGCCGATCTTCTTGTTGCGCTCGCTCGCATCTCAAAATTTCTGTCTGCTGAGGAACTCGGAGACCTCTACATTCCAGACGAGTCTCGTCCTCATGCGATTGACGTAGATGGCGACTTCACATGGGAGATAGCTGGAAAGATACCTAATGATGATAGCAAGGGTGACAAGATTAAGAAGACAGATACCAAAGACAAGTCGAAGAAGAGAAGGTCAAAGAACCTTGATACGCTGCCGACACACACGGATGCACTTGTTACCCAGACAGAGGAGCCTTTTGAGTTGAAGAATCTCAAATTCCACGTTCCAAAAGGATCATTCGTTGCAATTGTAGGACGCGTGGGCTCTGGAAAGGTATTGAGCATTTTGTTGCACGAGTCTCATTCACTCCGGTTATTTCCAGAGTTCCGTTATTCAATCTGTCATTGGTGAAATGCGCAGAACTAGGGGCAAGGTAATTGTCGTAATCTTCGACGTTCATCGATAGATCACTGATATGCTTCTAGGTCTTTCTCGGCGGTACTGTTGCGTATGTCCCGCAAACGGCTTGGATTCAAAATGCCACTCTACGTGAAAATGTTCTATTTGGTCACGAGGACGACGAAACAAGGTTTGTGTCCATCTGGTACCTCTAATACATAAAGGCTTGACGAATGCCATGTTAGATTTCATGAAGTTATCAAGGCATGCTATCTTGAGCCTGACCTGGAAATGCTTCCACACGGGGAGAAGACCGAGATAGGTGAGAAAGGCATTAATCTGAGCGGTGAGCGAGCAGGATTTCCTTTCCTTTTGCTGAGGATTTACTGCGAGAGGGGTTAGGTGGTCAAAAGGTACAATTTCTTCTTAAGATTCGATTATACAATCAAAACATTACTTCCTTGTCACAGGCACGCGTATCTCTGGCTCGCGCGGCTTACTCAGACTCTGATATTGTGCTTCTCGACGATCCTCTTTCTGCTGTGGATGCATACGTTGGCAAGGGCATACTTGATCAATGCTTGTTGTCAGGACCCCTCTCAACACGAACCAGGGTCCTTGTCACCCACGCTCTCCATGTTCTAGATAAAACCGACTATATCTTTGTCATGGATCACGGCGTCATCACCGAGCAAGGAACCTATGAGGTATGCTCCGTCTTTGTGTGGAGCCTTATCACTATAAAATGTCCAGGACCTCATGAAGAACAGTTCCATTTTTTCGAGCTTAATTGATGAGTACGGGACTACAGAAGCACAGAAGGGTGTTAGGCCAAGAGAACAAAGAAAAATACGGACCCCTGTAGTCGACTGGGACCTCACTGCGAAGAAGGAAGTAGAGACTGCTCTTATGCAGGCAGAAGAAAGGAACACGGGTGCAGTTACTTGGGACGTATACAAGAAGTATCTAGACTTTTGCGGTGGCCTTGTTTGGGCTCCTATCATAATTTGCCTCCTACTGCTCAACGAGAGCTCTCAAGGTGGGTTTCTTTACCCGAAGTTTTGGGATTCAGTAAAACCATGTTTTTGAAGTTGGAAACAACCTATTTCTTGGTTTTTGGACTGGGGAAGTCATTGGAGGCTTTAGTCAGGGACAATACATGGGAGTATACGCTGGACTCGGTCCGTTCTATCAACTATAGCTCAGGATACTGCCAGACTGACTTCACAACAGGTGCTGCTCAGGCACTGTTTTCATGCCTCGTCAGTCTATCCTTTTCGTGAGTGGTATTTAAGAGCCGAGGCGCATTCTAGACATTCCCTCAATTGTCGTTCAGCCTCATGTGCCTCGTTGGAAGTTTGCGACTATTCAAAGCTGCGCTTAAAGGCGTGCTAAGTTCGCCAGTATCGCTCTTTGACACCACGCCTATGGGTCAGTAATTGTTAGTCACCTTTATTGTATTTTATCTAAAAACCTTGATCTCAGGACGGATACAATCAAGACTTTCGAAAGATCAAGACACTCTTGATGCAGAGATTGCAGTCACACTTTGGCAGGTCAGATACTGTGGTACATGAGTGAACCTGAGCCTGGCTGATAGACGATCTATTCTCATGTAGTTTTTGTCCACATTCGCTTCTGTTTTGGGGACTATCGGTCTAGTGTTTTACACCTTCCCGTTGCTTGGAATTATATTCGCCCCACTGACCATTCTTTACTACATCTGCTCCGTCTTTTATCGGAAAACTTCTGTTGAAACCAAGCGTCTCGATTCCATTCTGAGGTCTGTGTTGTATGGGTCTTACTCTGGTATGTTTGATTGGTCTTCGGGTCATAGATTCCATCGTATGATGCCGAACCCTGACAGAAACGTTAACTGGTCTTTCGACTATTCGAGCATATGGGGGACAGGTGGGTCCAAGCTGCCTTTTCTAGCCTTGTTTTTCTTTTTTTCATTTCTGACTAGGAGTCCTCTATTGTTGGTGCTGAAAAAGGATTAGACCTAGAGAACCGGGCGTATTACATGACAATCTCCATTCAGCGTTGGCTTTCGGTCAGACTCGACCTCTTCGGTAACATTTTGATCTTGGGAATCGCATTGTTTGCTGCTGGTTACCGCCACTCAGTCAATCCTGCAAAGGTCGGCGTAGTGCTCTCCTACACCTTGGCAAGTGAGTGCTGATGCAATATCTGTCGCGTGCAATGTTCTGAAGAACCTCTGCAGTCACTCAGACTTTTTGTATGTACGTTCCTGTTGTGTTGTGGCCTTGGCTTATTGATCGTTTTCAAGCGGAAATGATCAATCAATTCGCGAAGAACGAACAGAATATGAATGCCGTCGAAAGAGTCCTTCATTATACGGAACTTCATCCTGAAGCCGGCTCCATGACTTCTGACCATCCTCCTCCATCGTGGCCAGAGAAGGGCCAGATCTCCTTTACTAATGTAGATTTTGCTTACCGTGAAGGTCTGCCGCTTGTGCTTAAGGATGTCAGCTTCAATGTCAATCCTGGTGAGAAGGTAGCGTTCTTAAAAATCTCCCAACCTACGCGTTCTCTGAGATCTTGTCTACAAGGTTGGTATCGTTGGACGCACGGGGGCAGGTAAGATGCTATATTTACCGTGTTGACATATATTTCATTCCCGTAGGCAAATCTTCTTTGTTACAAGCGCTCCTCCGGTGAGTGATTCTTCCTTTTGACATCTAATTCATACCTGATCATTCGAACATCATAAAGCATCACCGAGCTTCGGAAAGGCAGGATTGAGATAGATAGTCGCGATATCAGTCGTATGAGTCTCTCCACTCTTCGGGGCTCTATGGCATTGGTTCCACAAGATAGCACAATGTTCATAGGAACCTTGCGCTCTAATTTGTGGGCTCTCTGCACAACTCTTCATCGTTACTTTATGACAATTTTCCGTTATAGGGACCCGAAAGGTCTACGCACAGATCCGGAGCTTATCTCTGTGATCCAACGTGCAGGGCTCTTATCTTATACGAACTCTCCTGATCCGGTAGCTGAAGCGAAATTCAGCTTAGATTCAACAGTCGGTGATGAAGGTCTGTGCTATTCCACCTTACAGCTTTTATTGATGTGTTGAACTTTATACAGGAACAAATTATAGCACTGGAGAAAGACAGTTGATAGCACTCTGTCGTGCCCTTGTGAAGAATAGTCGCATCATCATCCTTGTCAGCTTTTCGTGATTGTTAACCCGCCCTGACTTCGACTGATCGTGAAAGCAGGACGAAGCGACTAGTAGTGTCGATGTTGAAACAGATGCCAAATTACAACGAACTATTAAGAGCGAGTTTGCATCCTCAACCCTATTGTGCATTGCCCACCGTCTGAACACCATAGGTAACCCTTTTTTTTCTTTCTGCAATCATGATTCCTGAAAGGTCACTGAAGCATACTGTGATCGTGTGCTCGTCATGGATGCTGGAAAAGTTGCCGAGTTCGACACAGTCCTCAATCTCTATGACAACGAATCCTCAATCTTCAGGTCACTTTGCAATGAGGCAAATTTACAGCGCTCAGACATTCTTCGGACTCGAGCAGAGCATGATGAAACTTTATGATGCTACATATTACGAACTACACCATCAATATTCCAACCATCTAATCCCACCATTTCCCCACTCAATTGCCGCTTAACTGATTCTTTTATTTTTTTGCTCTTGTGTACTTCTAGGAACCGCCATTCTTGAATTTGTAGTTATCCTAGATACATCCCACCTCATACCAATATCTAGACTGACATTTGGGACACGTAGGTTTGAGAAATTTGTTTGTCCATATAAGTTCAACGTCGACAAAGATTACATCTCAAATATGCATTGCTCGTTGCCAAGTCCTTGAGTATCGTCAGCCGCAGGGTGTAAAAATGCACCCACAGACGGTTTCATGGCATCTGATGATGGCGCATCAACACAAGCAGCGTTTCCAGATAGAAGATTCAAGTCCAATAATTGTTCAACATACACATTCAACGCCAGAATCACAAGAATCACAATGCCTTGTTTAAACCTTCCACTCGAACAACCCAATCACTACTCGGAAAACCAGGTGCGCTTCCATGACTACCATCCCAGCCCTTAGCCATCATTGCGATCGCAAGCAGCAATGCTCCGGAACCCGGAAAGTAAGGTGTTGGTACTCTGACACCGTCGACCGGCATGCCAACATCATCGAAGGCGAAAAGCGGATGAAGAAGCCATTCCACAGCCTTTTCCTGATTTCCGTTGCGTGCGGCAGACATTGCAAGCATTGGAAAGTCCCACCTGGATCACCTTCAGCTTTCATTACTCTGCTTTGAAACAAGCACCCACCCCCAAAAGTTGGATACATTCCAATATGCCCATACCTTCTCTGCTGTTGCTTTGGCTATCGTGACATTCAGATCCGGCGTCGGTGGAAGCCAGCCATGCAAACCAACAAGAGTTGGGTGATCGTTAGTATATACTTTGTCCGTCCAGAAATCGCTTTCGATACCCTCATATACTGCATACGTTTCGTTGTCAATAGGCAGCTTGGCGAGTTTACCTGCAACCTTGGTCCAGTCTTCCGGTATCTCTTCACCCAGATTTTGCATCCACTTTGACGCGATATCCAATCCCAAGCGCCAATACGCCAACTCCAGCGCGGGGTTCTGCGTAATATTCGGAGCTGTATCTTCGCTCGCCACATACATCGGTGGACCAAGATCGTATACGCCCGTCGTTTCATTATACCACGCGAAGGCTGACATCCAGTTTGCAGTTTCGACAACGACATCCCTCCACTTATCCAATGTTTCTTTGACTGGGAAAGCGCGATACTCGTAAAGCGCGAAAACGAGAGGATGTGGTTGTTCCCATATAAGAAGGTTATTGATTTCACCTGGTGAGGAACGACCAGAGGGATCTGTCATCTTGGGCCAGCGGGCCCCAGCGGACCAGCCCTGTTGGACTTGAGCACGAGCGACGGAGCTGTCGAGGAATCGGGAGTAGACGGTGCTTGAACGACGGAGGAGATCCCAGTTGTTCCAGAGAGCCCAGTGTGCGCAGTGCCAGAAATACATTTCTATTGAGTCAAAAGTCAGCTCATTGCAATCCCAGTACCAGAGGACACTTACCCATATGGAACTTTCTGGAATCACAGTCAGCACTTCGAAAATATCTTCTGGTTTCAATTACTTACCCATACTGAAAGATTTCACGTTAACATGAAGCTTGTTAAATCGATGATTTAGTAAGGAAATTCATACAGACCCAACCATTATTGACCAGACCCGACTGTTAGTATCCAGTCGGCCGTCAACGTGATGGATCCAAAAATACACGATCTCATGCTCACCTCCTGGGGTGGAGTACCTCCAGCCTCATTCACCCTCATGAGGTATCGCGACAGAACAATTCTTCTCTGCAATTCTTCTGCTCGCGAATCGGTAGAACCACTCGAGACATCTACAAAGCCAGTCCTCGTCCAAAATTCTTCCCAGGCGCTCGCAGAACTGTCAAAAACGTTCTGAGCAGAAGAAAAGTTAGGCTTATCATCAGAAAGCCCATATTCTACCGTGATAGAAAAAGTTGTCATCAACTTGTTCAATGGTTGAACGGTATAGCGGTGAGCAGCCGGACTATCCCTTGAGATACCGAATTTGTCACCCATTATGGTCGTTTTGTATGTCGCTGCAACCATCATATGAAGGACACTTGCGCTGTTATCTCCAGAAGCCTCTAACACAGTTGCGTGGTTCGAGGCTGCATTCCAATTGCCGACAAATGGGGCACTGAACTTGGCTTCTCCGTCGTTCCAAGGGAAATCAAGGAATATTCCGAGTCTACTACTCTTCAAAAGCAGAGATCCGATAGAGATTCCAATCCTTCCAGTGTCATCGGCCACTGCAGTTTCGACTGTCACAGGTACCCCCTGGAGGGAGAACCGACTTGTCAGCTTTCCAGTCCATAAATTGAGCTTTTGCTCTATGTCTGCGAGATCTTCTCCTGTAATGTTGAGCTTCTCTCCTTCTGCCGACCAGAGTACTAAGCCTATCCTTCCGAGATTGACTCTGTTCGGATTTGAAATAAGCCATTGCTCGGGTCCTCCCCCCCCGAAATCATATTGGACTAGTCGGCCATGATTGTACCAGCTGACACCTTTGTAATCATGGACGTCTTGTACCGTTATGCCAGGAGGAAGTGTATCGTTCTTCCAACCCCAAGAGGACATTATGGCGAAAGGTAGAAGTGTCTGAAGACCTGTCACGTCCGCCCCAAAGGCGAAGTTACCATTGCCGACTTGCATGGGCGTTGTGGCATTGAGAGCGGAACCATCGCGTGTTGGGTTGAAACGGATGACAAGGGATTGGCGGTCAATCGGCTCTAGGCCATTTGCCAAACTAAGAGCGGACAGCACGAGAAGAAGAAGAGTATGCGACATCCTATGAGATTTTCGACAAGACAATCTCATACTTGATACGAGCACTTTCCGCGGTCCGGGTCCCGTAAGACCAACTTTATTTGACGAGTAACCCACTCTCACTCGTATGGCTGCCCCTGAGGATATATCGACACAACATTATAACATCAATGATTTGTCTCGCCAGCGGCCAGGCGATGTTTTCCCTATTACCCATGTTTCAATGCAGCCGCGAAAACTTCTTCTCAACGTGATATGTTTGGGTCCTCGTGACCACAGAGTCGGCTATAAAAGTTGGCATCGGTTCGGTCAAGTGTTTTCGACAAAAGAGACAACCTGACAAATGTGTCGATGACTGGATAGGATACAAGTGACACGATCCACCCAGCCGCCACTGCCGGTCGGCTTTGATACTTACACGTGTGTCTAAAACAGATATGTCACATATCGCGAAGGACTTAAGTACCCCAAAGCTGCAGCAGTATCTTGATTAGATCGTCGACGGGAAGGAGGTTCAATATTGTCACGAAACTTTCATGGCGATATGGTGTTTACAGGACTAGTGTAGCAGTCAAACCGACCCTAATCCACAGAAAACACTTCTACTGCGGCATGTAAAGGGCAGGCGTTAACATTGCATGCTCTTCCTGTGAAAATGTTCATTTGAGGCTCAGGCTTGCCGACCGTATGATTGAAGGCTTACCCTGAAGTTAGTCGAAGGTAGACAACATTGCTTTGACGATTTCGGCGGTACCCTCCCACTCTGTGTATTCATATCTTACATATATAGGTGATGACATTCCTTTGGGTGCCACGATTGTCCTATACACAGGTGGGTCAGTGCTCGTGAGCATTGTCTTGGTCTGGTATGCGGGTGGTAAGTTCGTGTGAGATTTGGTCTTTTTTCCAGCCTTGTTCGTTATTCGTGACTTGTTGTCCCCATGCCAAGGCAAGTACCTTCCGGTTGCCCAAACATCCCCGACCCCATTTTTGGGCATTCCTGCAAGATACTCACGAACCTGCTCCATAATTTTCTTGGGTACGTCATCCTGTGTAAGTGGATGAGCTCCGGGAATATAAGCACAGAGTAAAAAACTGACGTTCTTCCAAGCGTTTCCCTTGGCTCTTGCAGCGATATCCTGGTACTCAACACCATTTATATGACGGGCATTGAGTACATGGAGCTCCTCGTGCAAATTCTGCTCCTGTGCCGTGACACCCCTATGTCTGTCACAAATCCTGGTGGTGTTGACAATGCCCTTGACGTCAACAGGGAGAGATGTGGTCTCATTACGGGAGATTGGGTAGCTGACAGCGAATACAACTGCTGTCAAAGGAGAAAAAACATAAAAAGGATGATTCAAGCGTACGTGAGTGCGATTGTTGCCAAATACAAAGTAAGAAAAGCTGAGAAATGCATGATCATTGTCCGGCAGAGGAGATAGTCGTCGGGGCTTGATAAAGGTACGATAAGAACGTCTGTCGGCAAACTGGTGAGCACTACATGGGCAATAAGCATGGCAATGCTGAACACGATCAATGCGTAGCTTACCTTGGCAAGGAGGTAAAAGGTGATAAACTAGGCCAGCTAGGATGATTTTCTTCTAAGCAAACCCTTCTCTATATACTTTCCTACCAGCGCGGCAAGGGTGCTGTCTGGGTGATTCATTCTTGTGGGCGAAGTGTAGGTGACTCGGGTTTGCAGGTGTGCCCTGCAAGGCGATGATCGGTGTGGTTTTGTGGGCTATGTCCCCCCCTCATAATATCAACTAGTGGAAGTAGATACATAGTTAGACATTTTGTGGGATTACCTTACTACACATAGTATCGCAAATTGGCTCAGAGTGACCTGCATTTGTCGATTAGTTCATAAGTGTAAGGACTGATGATAGGCAAGAACGTCGGTGGTGATTGTGGGGAATATCAGTCACATATATGTTTTATCAGAATCTGATGATCACTGCTCAAGGCAGAGGCGGTCGTTAAGGAATTTCAGTGGGCTGCCGCAGACGGCATTCCGATTCAGTCATTGCTTGGCCACTGTGCTGCAGGGCAAGAAAGGATTAGCAGGCTTAGGCTCACATAAGCAACCCTTCTCATATTGTCACAATGTGAGACGTTATATAACGTGGACGTCTTGGTATGAGACTAGACACAGGATGTCGTCAGGTCCAGGCTGTTGGAGGCGACCACATTCAGCAGGGAGCTCACGATATAAGCGTAAGCGCGCTTGCTCAAGCAGTCACATCTCGTCACATCAGAGTGGGTCCGTGATTGATAACTGCACGACGGGTCAATCAAGGAGTCCTTCTGACTGATTTCTTTCCAACTTCCCTTGTTTTTTTCTGTTCTTTTTTGACGTCTGTGAATAAAGATGACAGAACTTGAACTGGACAAAAACATGGAGAATTAATTGAGTCCCTTCATGGTGCCGACTTGGAGGTTTGTCACTCTCTTGTTCTGCTGTAGGGTGCCGGAGCAGGCTATCAGGATGATGGTAAAACGCAACTTGGCAGATCAGTCGCAGCGGAGCCTATAATCGATTGCCGCCGGCCGGTAATATGCACGACACCTCTGATGTAATAATAATTCTTGATGTTTCTCCTAACTAATTTTTTTTGTCAGTTCTTATGATTTGTATACTTAAGTTTTTTCCAAGTTGAATTGACCCAGAATTCATTTAGTCCCTTCTTTTTGTCACTCATTTGTCACGTCTGCGATACAATGCCGGAGCATGAATAATAATAGGCTTTGTTTGTATGTAATCTGATTTGTCGACTCGAGTAACGCGTGCGGAGTTCAAATCAATCGATCAATACACGTCGGAGCCTGAACTTGCCATGGGGTGGACTCCTGTGACCCTGTCGAGTGGGGCCTGTCGACTCTGCACGGATAGGGTAGAGTACCAACCAACCAACCGTTGGATAAACAAATGCATACAACGCGCCCACTACCACTATGGGTCGACGGCGATGTTCGCAACCGAAGTTGTGTGTCCACCACAGTTGACTCAGCAAAAGGCTTAACAGAGATTTTCGCTCTCCTCCCTCCTGCTTATAATTTCTCTATAATATCGTAACGGTAAATTCTCTGGAATCCTCGTATTTCGTATCAATTTATGTAAGTGCTGTAGTTTATCTCTAGTGTACATCTACATTCAGAGTTTATTTATAGCGGCTCTATCTCTTCCATGTCTCAAGAGCTCGCTGAACAGATAGCTCAACTATTTAAAAACGAATGGGTCGACCTCCAGGGCCTAGTCACCTGTGCGACTCTTCATCTTGCCACCTCCGAATCGCCTAGCATCGACTGTGTCTCTATCTCCCTACTCGGTCAAGGTTCCTACAACACTGTTTATAGATTGGCTTTCAGTGACAATACTGAAGTGGCCGCGAGCGTCTCTCAGTACGATGAAAGCAAGTTCAATTCCGAGGCGAAGCGTTCTGAAATCACGACCATGAAATTTGTGCGTGAATCTGGACTTTATCCTAATGTTCCTGTACCAAAGGTGCTTGCTTGCGATTTTACCTTTACAAATGCCGCGCGTGCACCATATGTCCTCATGGAAGTCGTTCCCGGTGTCACAACAAAGTTAGCAAAAGGAAAAACTGACGACCTGGACAATGTTTCTTTGGCACGGGATTTTGCTCTGATCAAATCGCTAGCCACATTGCAGGCATCGCTCTCCAAACCTGTTCCGTTTGATCAAATAGGGAGCCTCGTAACCGATGTGGACGGGAAATGTGTACTAGGTCCATTGATGACAATGTCACAGGACACTGTGGGTGGCCCTTTTAAATCCATACAAGACCTATGGAGACTTCAGCTTGAAGAACAATTGATGGAGTCACTCACAGAATGGGGAAACCTCGAAAAGGATAACTCTGTCCAAACTTGGTTCGGTGTAGTGTGTACTCCTCACATGTATGCCGAGCTTTTCCAGTTCCTCTCCTCACTCATCCCCCACTTTGAACCACCGAAATCATGTCGTTTCTTGGTCCTTTACCATCCTGACATTGCCCTTCGTAATGTCCTCTTTGATGAAGCTTCATTATCTTCAGACAGTCCAAGAATAACAGGCGTACTTGACTGGGCCGGTGCACAAATCCTGCCGGCAATGTTCACGGCCCATTATCCAGGAGACCTCTTCACCGACCGTGATAGTCCTTTCACGCATCCTGACCGTCCGAGAGAAGACTGGTTCTGTGTGCCCTGTGATTGGACTTCGACTGGAGACCTTTCAGATTGGCCAAAAGCATTCCGTGCTGTAAATGTTCCTTATGACAACACACCGGCTGTGCACAGAAATATCCGCCAGTTCTACTTGCGTACACACTTCAGTGCTTGCTATGCTGAGGAATTGTTTGCCCAGCATGGAATTTTGGATCTGGCCTGTGCGACAATGTTCAAGGATGCACCTTATTATCTGAAATTCGCTGAGGTCATTGGTACCGGGTGGGAGAACTGGGTCAAGCACAGGACTTGGATTCGGGAAACGTATTGGAGGCTGAGAATGGCTGGGCATGGGAGCAAAGGCTCAGAAGAGCTTGTTGTAGGGCCAAATGTTTATCTGGAACCTGTCGAGGCGCCAGTTTGTGACCTGGGTATATTTGCTGAACATCCAAGGTCCAAAGAAAACCCGACCCGAAAGGGAGAGACCCTGTAGAATGAACGTGATATACAATACACCACTGATATTGAGGCTTCAATACAATCATTTCGTTCTTGTTTTACTACGGATTAAATGGCGTCTGATAGAGGTCTTGGCACAGATGGTAGCGCGCATGCTTCGCACATTTAAATCATTGCATGAATGGAGGATCAACGGACACACGCATGATTCCACGCACGTCCAAAGTCCAGTGGATGAGGGTCTCCTTCAAGAGAAGTAGGATCCAATCCATCATCGCCATACACGAACTGTACAACACCGCCTACAGAGCTTCTGACTGACAGATCATATTGAGTGGTAAGATCCTCCAAAGCCTTCATCAGAGACGTCTTTGCATGTAACCAGTCTCAGCAGTCTTAACAGCAGTGTCGACGAGACCTTCGCGACCGGAAATCGCGTGGAACAGGAATTCTGTGGTTCGAAGGTCCGAGTAAAAAACTGTAACCCAAATCGAGCACTTTGAGGGGGTTGAGGTCTTCATGGACTGCCTTATTGGTGTATAACTAGAGCTCCTTCTGCGCTTCTACTGCTGTTGTAAAAGTCTTTTCCACTTCTCCATCTACTCACAGTCTTTTTTGCACGAAACTTGTGGATGATTTTGAGGGCACCTGCCACAGCGTCGTCCGTGGCAAAACAATACGGATAGTATACACATTTTCGGGCTAGTATGTTCCTTTTGTCAAAGCCTGACACCCGTTACCAAACCATCGAGGTATGAAAAATCTGGTCATCAGTGAGTAATAAAGTATGTCATATCAGGTTTTTATTTCGACAACCTTAATCATTCGTCGAAACGTTGTCGCACGCATGCAAAAGTGAAGATCTACAATTCGCAGTTGAATACATTGCGATGGAATAGTAAAAGAAGTGTCTCCAGCGTTATAAGGTGGTGGACGGTGAGACTCAATTTCAATCCTGTAAAAGGATTCAACTTATTCACATCTAGTTCACGTCCAGCCCAGCTCCCCGGCACCAGCCGCCGTCCATCCTTGCCACCCACTCTCACTGAGATTGCATTGATGTAGACAGATGGCTGCAGAACATGGAGGGAGGTGGGTTGAAGTGAAATCGGAGGACAATGACGACGGGGAACGCAGTCTGACCATGAGCGTCGGTTTAGCCCGCTGCATACAAACCTATGGTTTGTAATAGAACTGAGGAAGGTGGGTTGTTAGCAAACATTGAAGCAAAAGAGCAGAAAGATTAACCTGCGCATCGCGGGCAACGCCAATAAAAACATGGAAAGGTACGTTGCCTAGATTCTTCTTTCAGAAGGCGCTCGACGAAACTCGTACCAACCGTATGCTCAGCTAAAATTCGTCAATAGAAGTTCGTTACCAATATTGGGCTCAGTAACTTCCAGAGTGCTGCTGCCCATCCAACGACGAAGGAGAGACGCGACAATGGTTGACCAGGTGAGCTTGAAAGACACCCTCCGTAGTAGCAGATTTGTCATTGGACAAGGCTTTAAGAGTTGAGAGATTGCGCCATCACATCAGAATTTGATTCGAGACCAAGATTAGTCCTGCAAGGATTACTTACACTGCTCGACGGATGTGGATGTGACCATGACTCATGACGACCCTATTCCCATACAGAACAGCGAAGACGCAGAATCGAGATAGTGCAAGGTGAAGCAGTTAGCCACAGCTAGCTTATCAAACAAAAAGCAAACAAGTAATCACAATCAAAGACGTCATCTCACCATACTTATCGTACAAAATGCGTAAAAAAGGGATGCGACCATATTGGCCAATGAAGAGGCAGTATAGTGCACGAAAATTACGATTAGAAGATACATAGACTATTTTACACGTATGAGAGTTAAAAAACTATACTTCTTGTAAGTAATATGATTATTTTCCTTTTTACACTGGGTGCAGGGAACAATGTTCTTTTGCAAAACAATGTAAAAATACAGTAAAATCCAATTGATTTCAATATTTTATTTCAATATTTTTGTTAAAACCATAGAAAAAATATTGTAACCAACTTATCAGTGGCAGTCACAGATGAGTAACTCTTTGACAGTGCTACTTTCCACAGACTGTGACTGCCACTAACGAGTGGTTACAATATTTTTCTATGGTTTTGACTAAAATACCTCAATAAAATCTTGAAATCAATTGGATCATTTTTAATGTGTTTTTACATTGTTTTGCAAAAGAACATCAGTGATAGAATTCTGCAGGCCTAGGTAATGATTCATTTACTATTGTTTGATGAGCCCAGAAAGCTCTTGCCGAATGCTATCACACAATTGTCGATCTACCCACGCGTGCCGATTCTATGTCCTCTCTCACGACACATGTTTCAGAATCAGTTGACGAGAATAACGAGCCTCTTCAGAAAACAACACTGCCCTTTCAGCCAACAATTCATGGACCATCCCATGATCCTTCGGATTGCAGCTGTTCCGATACACAACGGCTCTTTATCCAAATTCTCCATGAAATACAGAGCATCGAAGATCAGATAGCGGTAATCAGGGAGGCTATTGCCATGAAGGAGAACATTACCGGTCGCAAGGCAACAGGTACATTATTTCGAGCTACTACTAATACAGTCTTTGATAATTCGATCAGACAGCGGTCCTGGACCCGCCAGCAATACTCGTGATAAGAGTCAAAACCAAAACTATCTGCCATTTCGTAGATCCAACTAATCCCCACCTCAAATGTCCATCACCTATCCGTCAACGTCTCACCATTCTTGCTGAATTCGATTATCACAGGCTCCAGAAGGGTTTCTATGTCGTTCTTCCGCAAACGGATACTAAGCAAAACAAAATAAACGTGCCAAGCCACGACCTTATTAGACCAAAGCAGTATACAGTACTTACAGTACACTGTTGTACATGACAGTCGCCTGGTCGCGCTGAAATGACCATTAGTATTTCGTCAACCTGGTATGTGTCCTTTGATTTAGTGCCTAGTATCATGTCGAAATCACCTTGGGGTTAAAATTAAGATCTATCTCTGCTCCCCCCTCACTTGGAATCGAAAAGAAGGTACCAGAAGAAAGTACATCGCATATATTTATTTCTCGACGTGACACGTTCGAACCTTCGCACAACTTCAAATGCTCAAACTAGGTGTCTTCACGAGACTTGTCTCTGAATGGCTCGTTCGTTCCATTCACAGACGTATGCTTTTCGCGTCTCACAATGCATGACATTAACATTGATCCAGTTGACCCGAAACCATAGGCTTGTGGGAACTCCTGCCAGACTAACTCTCGCCGGTTGGTGCCATTGAATTAGTAACTTTGACTCAAGACATCTCATGTCCATAATGAAAATGTGGACACAACAGACGGAGTAGGAAAGATGAACAATTTCACTTTTTTGAACATAAAGAAGATGGATACGTTAGAGAAGTTCAAAGAGAAACCTACTCTGTCCAAGAAGATTATATGTGATGTTGAGCGCAAGTACAAGAACCAGTATATCGGGAAACGCCGACGTTCCTACGTTGTCACTTTGATCTTGACACTCCCTCATTTACTAGATAAGCCTCGATACGAACAAGCTTCCTCTCGTCATCCAAGTTCGAGTTGTGATTATTTTAGCCCGACCTGCTGGGTTCAAGGGAACCGTTTTTGTTTTGAGCGGACATTCTTTCCCTCTGAATTACGTGAGGTGAGAATCCACATCGCTGTTCGACCCTTCTACACAAACGACCCTGCTCCTGCATATGACCCTAGATGCAAAATACTTTGCGACATACACCTAAGGCGGCACTGATAGGGACTTAGGGATGCTCAGAATTCGAATTTGAAGGAGGATAGGGTATTCGTCAAGCTATGTATAACAACGCGATAGGGTATGGTGTCACTGGCTTACTCAGGAATAGGCTGGCGCAGGGAATTCCAAACCATCCCCGAAATGCTAGCGCCTAGCCGCTTTTCGTTAGAAGGTCCAAGATCAAGATCAGCATCTGATTCAGGAATCGTTTCTGACTGACTAGTCTCTCGGCCATTCCTTGCGCACAGCTCCCTGTGGTATCAAATTTATAAATCTATAATAGCTACGGATGGGCAATGATCTATGGCTACGCACCTCTTCGCCTCGATGCCCTTTACCCAAGTCCAACATTCGGCTCCGGGTTCGCCGTCGGACGACTTACATACGTCGGGCCGCATGACATTGCGAATCGGCGTATATTATTGTAACTCTGGCGCCCCTTCCAATTGTTGCTAACCTTTTCTGTAAATTCCGTCTTTATCTTCAATATATTAATATAGAGAATGTAGACCACAGATCCTTGGACTTATAGCAAGATCGCTCGATGTTTGTTTCAAATTCGATGCTTCGACAGTCAAGTATTCAAATTGGCTTAATGGGAAAGCCTCATTGAACAGAGTGATGAGTACTGATTCTATTGCGTTATTGAAATCAAAAGGATTGAGACTTTGATCATAACAAAGATAAGGCGTATAATCAGCCTCGTGGATACTGCACGTTGCTTGCTCCACGAACAAGGTTATCTACTGTGGGCCCGGCTTCAATTGTCCCGACTCGCAAGTCCCCAAACTTCCGCACGACTTTGATATATAGAAGGGCCAAGGGCCAGGAAGCAGATTTTCAAAAGTGATAGCATTTGGATGCAACTCCCCTGATTGTGATTATGAAGGATCCGGTAGGGAAGGTGGACGTATTACATAGTAGGCCCCCTTGTCTGCGAGAAATCTACCAGATTTCATGGCGGCCATGAAATGGTACCGGTTTTAGAAGATCTGATTAATGATTGATCACTTGGTCGAAGGTGTATGTTTCCGATCGATTCCTGCGAACTTGAGATTCAGGAAAAACGATATCCTAGGACAAACCGGAATTATGGAAAAGCCAAAGTCGATATGATTATCGATAAGGCGTGATGATATACGACCGAGACGCTATGTAGAATGAAAAGTAATCGAAGCCAGGCATCAAACGCAACGTTTCCAGCGCATCCTGGAGCGATTAATCATGTTATGATGACCTTTACATGAGAAGATTTTCCAGTGTGATGATAATGAATTTCACACAAGCGTGCCGGACCTCATGGAGTGGTGCTCTAGTTCATGCACTTACCTTTCTGTTTATCTAGAGAAGACATATCGGCATTTTTACTGAGGGACTTCCGCGGGCTTGTACATGACCATGCCATGCTCCTGCGACTTGCTGCGGCAAGATAAATGACCAATGCATTTTCGGTGGTTTCGGTAGATGTGCTACGCCCTCTGATGTCGATGCGAAACCACACCCACCATTTCGCCGAAGTGGGCTCGTATGCCTCCATTCCTATCTATCGGCGATAGATCTATGAGAGCGCATCAAAGAGATGTCTGGGCTGTCACTGGCAGAGACCTGTATTTGGGAGTCT
Organism: Termitomyces sp. T73sscA; assembly: GCA_017657235.1. Lineage (NCBI taxonomy): Eukaryota > Fungi > Basidiomycota > Agaricomycetes > Agaricales > Lyophyllaceae > Termitomyces > Termitomyces sp. T73sscA. The sequence goes on along the minus strand of JAGGAP010000129.1, from coordinate 46,378 downwards.
CACACGATCCGGGTTTTGACGAGACCCTTCTCTAAACACTCAATCAGGAGCTGGGTTCTAGAAAGCGCGTGTGGAGGATGGTGTAGCGGGCATGCTAATTATGCTTCCCCATAGAAAGGGAAGGAAGGTCCGAGATCAATCTGGAGAGGCCGAAAACTGGTAAAGGGATGCAAAAATCGCATGCATGAATGGAGTACCGAGGTTTGTTTGTAAGCCGCTTGTACAGGTTATTGCCATATTTGGACTTAAAGCCATTGTGCTATATATCCAGTGATCGTTTCAAGCGAATTTTTTCCCCTTCGCCCTATTTACTCTCATTTCTCTTCGTCCACCCTAGAGGTGCTTTCAACTGGCTGGTCTAATGCTAACTCTTACTCCCGGATCTGCTTGTGACGTGTGCGCCGAAGAGTACGGCCCTCAGTGCCAACCTCATTCGATTCCTTGTGGTAAGTCAAGAATCATGCGTATAACCCTGTGAAAAAAACATATTCTGCATTCTTTTGTCTTTTCTGAACAGGACACGTTCTATGCGCGAGTTGCTGCAGTACCATAGTTGAAAAGACACCCTCTCGCCTCTCGCCTGTCTGTCCTTTCTGTCGCGAAAGCTTCACCAGTGACTCAGTTCGTATTATACGTATGGAGTTTAATTCATCCAATAGGTGGAATACATTGCGGCGTACGCCTACATATTCCATTGAGCCCAGTCAAACGGACTTTGCCTCTTTGTGGGCACGCAGGACCGAGCGATCCCGTCCGGAAGTTCGGCTACTCGAGGAAAAAGTCGCGAGGGTTGCGGCAAAAAAATGTTCAGTAGAGGAGGTTGCTGCCCTCTACAGAGAACTTGATGAATGGCTTGAGTCCGAAGATTATGCCCAGGTTAGTTAAAGTCATAAATTCATCGGTTCACACTGTTCATATGCGCCCCAGACGTCGCTTCTGCTCAGCTCCGCGCTCTTGCGGGCCATTCTAATGAACCATCAAGCACATTCCGAAGCCAGTAGGAATATAAAATTCGCCGAGGCCAATCTCAAAGCCAAAATAGACGAACTACAATCAGGCAACGAAAGATTGGAAACAGAATTAAGAAGGTATGTCTATACAACATGGTATCGCACATGAAACAAGTTTTAATCGTCAGTAATCTTGCAATTAATCAGACAAGTTAGTTCGTTGTTTCAACCGATTAATGTTTTGGCTCATCCTCTATTTCACAGCGTCAACAATATGTAGTAAAGGCACAGGACTATCAGAATGTTTGTGTGGAGTTGAACAAGTTGAAAGAGTCACTCGGTAATGGTGCTATCACCGCAGATGCACGTCCTTCTCCAGCATCGCCGACGCCACCGTCAACATCTCCCACCCCATATACTTCTGCGTCGTCCCAGTCGCCACTCTCACGTTTTAACTCGGTGCATCAGAAATCATCCTCGATGTCTTCACGACCAACGACGCCCTCCACGCCTTCGCCTTCACGAACGTATATGCCTGCTCCCCCGAGTCTTCTAAGGACCCAAACACCTGCCCCTCTTCACAGGACTCATACACCGATGGTTCGGCCATACACTCCTGCCCCAACCCACGTCTTGCGCTCGATGACGCAAACACCTAGCCATTTGCGGACAACAACTCCGGCGCCACCTCCCATCCCCACTAAACCGCGTAGGCTGTCTACGCCATCTACTCCTGCCCCTCCAAAAATGGTGCGTTCTCCGTCAGACGAAAAAGCAGAGATCCGCCAAATTTGGATTCCACCTGGTTCCAACGATCCTCCATTACGAACGCCATCGCGGAGTGCGACCCGGACACCATACACTACTGCTTCCTCGCGATTTTCGCCTCGTTGATCGTTCTGTGTAATGTATCCTTCACATGCATCGGGGGACATTGCGATTTTCGTTTTTTTTCGTGCATGTATCTGATTAAAGTACGTCTCGTCTTTCTCAGTTTTTGTGGTCCTTGATCGGATACCCATCGCTTTCCCTTTTTCGTTGTACATAGTTTATACCCTCCTTTCCTTGCTCAATTGTGACCTGCACCTTCCCTTCTACCAACCACTCTTTTTATGTCAATATCTTATGGGAGTTTGCTCACCCCTCGTGTTTTTATTGCTATCTTTTATTTATCCTATAGAAGCTGAACAATACTTGCCTCAGCACCCGTTGTAGCATTTTTAGCATTTTCTATCTAGTCCGCGCTATAGCTTGGTTATCCGCGTATTCCTTCGTACTGATTCGTTGTAATCTACACCCGTATAATGATATCATCTTACTTTTTTACATGAATCTACGCTACATCCCAAGATGACCAGGCCTCGTGGAAACCGTGTGTTTAGATTTTCTGCCCGTCCGTCAATTATTTGAGTGGAGACAAGCATGTTGAACGCCCATACGGCATGCCATGTCGTATCTTGAATGTCACCGCAGTCCTATAATTGGACATTCTCGTGAGCAATACGCATATTCCTTGGATCTTAAACCCCCTGGTTGATGTGACCAATGTAATGAATTTCTAAACAAGATATCGAAGCACTTACCTGTCGTTGAGGTACAGCAGCGTTGTAATGACACACGTGCAAGGGAAGGGTGTCGTTATGGGATAAACGTGTTTTCGCCAATCAATAATGAAAACTTCAGACACGCAAGATAACCTTTTGGCTTCGGGACCTTGGAGTGACGATGATGAGTCATGGGGCCATACGTGCCTCCCGGACTCGTAATTTCGCCCCTCGCGCATTAATAAAGACAGGAGCTCGGACCAAGAACATTAGTCGTAGATTTTAATTGTTACGTGCATCCATATTAATGAGAATGGATAAGAGTAAAACACGTGTGGCACTGACCTAAGTAAAACACAAACATCCCGCCAATCGAATGCTATGATAAGGCATTACTACGCAGTCAACGCTGAGGTTAACCGCGAAATAGATAATGGCATACTTCGGTTTGACTCTGCAGGTGACAGCCTCGAATACCAGAGAGAAAATCCATTTTCTGTAGATCGACGGCGATATTATAGGTTAGGCCTATCGGCGATTAGATGACTGAAGACGTTCAAGCTTAGGCTCAAGTCGGGGCTGAAGAGATGCTTCATAGAAGTCGTGACGTCATTGTTTGCTTCATTTGAGTCCACTCCTCGGAATTGCTCAACACGACAGGCAGATGGGTTATCATTGCTGGCCGACTCGGAGAGGATGGGCATCGATTTGTCCACATGCGCAGAAGACCAGTAGGCATGCGTATGATCCAGAAACGGCTGACCTACCTTAAGATAGACTGGGTTCCTCGACATTTGTATGAAAAATTCAGACTTAGTGGGCGTCATCTTCCCATGGTTCGAATAAATCTAAACCAGTAGACACTGTCAGATTGCCAGCGAATCGGCCCATATAACTTCGTTACTAATGGCAGAGAAGTAAGGCCAGGCTTCTGCAGTCACAGGATCAACCCAAAGTAAAAGACAAAGAGAAGGAGGGCAAGACATGGCATAAAGCCACGTTGTATGTGCAGTGTTAGGTACCATGACAATTCACGCAATGGATTACAGGAATACTGCTGATTCATCAGAGCGCGTACCGGCCCTGTACGGCCTCAAGGCGCGGAACCAAATAACCTCAGGAGGAGAGATTTTATTCACAACTATATTACGTCAGTGGATGGACTCAAATGATTATTGTATTTACCGATCGCGATTAGATCTGATTCAATAGTGCAGAACGGTATGCTCTCGCCGACAGAAGGGAAGGTTTGTTCAAGATTTAGCAGTACATATAACGATCATGTGAATATACGTAGTAGTCTATGCAGATTGAGCAGTATGAGAGTTATTGCTAGGAAGCTGATGTTCAAGTTAAATGAGGCCATATTCAATATGAGATATTGACTCACTGGAGACGTGATACCAAGTGCTTTTGCCAGCGCTTCGAATTCGGCTGGGGTGGGCCGCTCGGACCCAGTGCAGACTACGTAAAGTAAAAGAGACGATAAATAAGATGACTTTGGAAACGTTAAAGACGGGAACAAACTGTCGATGACATGTTGCTCAGTCAAGCCAATCTTAGCGGCGAGGGCAGCATAGGAAAGGCCTACGAAGGTTGTTTCTATGTAGATGTCATTGAAAGGAAACCAAGGTGGAATGCGTACCTGACTTCTGCTTTGCGGCAGAAACAGCAGTGCATTGCGGGTCTGGAGCCATAATTGAAAGATGAGATACAAGTTACCTGGTGGTGGGAGACAAGGCAAGAAAAGGTACAGATCTATTTATTTAAAGCTACTTTGGTGTCATATGCCTCAACTCATGATCGGTTTCTAACGACCAATGAAGGTTATCAGATGACATGGCCTTATCGATCAACTTTTGCCCAGGCTTGAAGCTTGAATGTGGAACTCGAGGCCTGAGGTGTAGCATCAGATGTAGAACTTTCTATGCCCAGGTCTAGTCGACGTCTAGTGTTTAAGCTAGGCTTAAGTCTTAGTCTACCGTGACAATGTAGATCGGATTTAAAACAGAGTGATCGGATGTATTACGATTTGCAGAAGTTTTTGACGGATAGAGGGGAAAATGACAAGAAGAAGAATTTCGCATGTGCATCTCCGAAAATGCCTGTCTCTATAGCCGCTAGCCACACTGGCAACGTCGAGGCCGTTGGAAAGCCGTTGATCCGCTGGTATTAATGTTTGATATTGTCATGCGTTGTTTGTCACTATTGCATCCTTGCCAGCTGAATTTTGAGTGTCTGTCCGTCAACAAGTCCATCCTCAAGCTTTCCTCCTTAATCTCATCAAAATGGTATGTTGAATCTGTTTGGATGTCTTTGCAGGCTCGTTTTCGTGCTGTCAAGCAAGAAAACCGTGTCTAGATCGACTGGAATTCGCTGGATCAGGAGACTGACTATTGGATGTCGTTTTTAGCCCCCCAAGAAAGTCAAGGCACCTAAGGAAGAAAACACTGTTTCGCTCGGCCCCCAGGTCGCTGAGGGAGAGCTTGTTTTCGGTGTTGCTCACATCTTTGCTTCCTTCAATGACACTTTTGTCCATGTCACCGATCTGTCTGGCAAGGAGACTATCTCCCGTGTTACTGGTGTGTCCAATGGTCTTGAGTAGTGTTTTCTTAATCGGTCTTTTGATTTCCTACAGGTGGCATGAAAGTAAAAGACGACCGAGACGAATCGTCTCCCTATGCCGCCATGTTGGCCGCGCAGGATGTTGCCGCTCGCTGCCGCGAAGTTGGAATCACCGCTTTGCACATCAAGCTCCGTGCCACTGGTGGAACTGGAACCAAAACTCCCGGTCCCGGAGCTCAGAGCGCTCTCCGTGCTCTCGCCCGTGCTGGCATGCGTATTGGACGCATTGAGGACGTCACTCCCGTGCCTACCGATTCCACCAGGCGCAAGGTGCGTTGTTATGTGTGCATTGGATTTTAGCACTGTATAATTGACGGTTTGATAGGGTGGTCGTCGTGGTCGTCGTCTATGATCAGTTTGGGCAACGGGCTTTACCTATATATGCTTGTTATCTGGTCATAAAATTGTCACTAGGTATTGCTCAATATGAATGTCGCCGCTCGACGCGCATCAGGTCTTCAATGACCTGCCCCGCGGTCGTTCACTCCATGCGTCCCGACTTTTATCAATTCTTATCAAGGTTTCCTCTTGTCGATGGTACTTATTCCGTTCTGACAGACTTTAGTCCTGAGACTCAGTTTGTATCATGAGAGAACAGCTAGGCTTCTTCAAGAGTACTTCATGGAGTACTTAATGAAGGTGTATTGTGGGGTTGAACGTTGCAAAAGCTGTTTTTAATCTTTCTTTCTGAGTCTACAGCAAATTTAGAGCAAAGAAGATTCATATCCTGACGGTACTAGGATCGCCGATAAAGAACTCTGTGGGGGCTAATATTAACGATTGGCGTAATGGGACTACGTATTCGCGAAAGAGCGATAGGAATCTCCCGCGTCCAAATAATCTGAGTTTTGATGACAATCCCGGGTATTTTCTCAGAAAATTCCGGTATGATTCGCAAGCCTGCATTGCATAGATATTGCTTCAGTCTTATGACGTGGGTACTGAGAAAGAGAAATGCCCACGTATTGGCACGATAGTGCAGCTACTAGCTCTGATTTGCTCCGAATTCGAGTGGCCTCGACTAAATCTTTGAGACACGACATCGCCATGTCAAAATCGCTACACTCCAAGTAAAGCTCGGAGATCATCACAGTGGCAGCAACTGTATCTGGATTGCACCGGTCTGCCTGCATATAGCAATCTAAAGCAGACTTGGCGTCATTTTTCCACTGTAAGAGGGCACGACCTTTGTTCAGGAGAGGCACTACATTGGCTATCGCTTTGTGCTCCTCCATCTTGAAGGAGCGCTCAAACATTTGAATAGCATCTGCATAACGACGCTGAGAGAAGTGAAATTCCCCGCTGGAAATTATGATCGATGGAACCTCGTAGACTGGAAAAGGAAGGAAAGGACACTCACAGGTAGTTCAGCGGCTCGCTTCTATCGGGGAACAATTCAAGCATACGCCTGAGGTTTCTCTCGCCCCTTCTGAATTCCCTGAGTTTAAAATAAGCAGCAGCAAGCTGTACGTGCGAAGGCATGAGTAGTTCATCAAGGCTGATAGACATGACGAAATCATCGGCAGCCAGAGGGTAATTCCCTCTCTCAAAAAAGGCTAGATTGGAATAGTCTCATCAGAAATGTGGAAATAAGGCAACCAATAGAACCATACCTTGCCCTCTATGGTGATAGATATCTGGGTTATCGCCACCATGGATGATAGCATCCTCGAAACATCGAAATCCTGCATCATCGTCACCTAATTCGAAGTGGACCCTTGCAAGCTGTATGAGGCTTTGCGTGAAATCTGGTAAGATAGAGAGAGAAAACAGGAAACTGCTTTTTGCTGCAGGGAGATCACCTGTAAGGTACCTGGATCGTAATGTGACTTCAGCATGTGATGATTGAAAGAGGTAAACTTCAGTTACTTGAAAGATCCGTAAAGGCTTCTTGCTGTCGCCCTACCTTCACGCCAGGATATAGAGATCCCTTTAACCAAGGCTTCGTTTACGAGCGACATGGCATTTTGATAATCTGCCAAACTTTGTGCCTCGAATGCTCTCAGGAGGATTAGGTCCCCCGCTGATGGACGAGTAGGAATGTCTATTTTTGTTTCTATGGAACATTTCATATAGAAAATCCAACGAGGGCGAGATGAGGAGGATGCCAGACATACGAGTTCTAAAGCTTGCGAAGTAGGCTGAGATAACCGAGAAAGGCGGTAAGCTCGTGCCTTGGTCCTGCATAACATGTGTATGATTTGAAGAAGGGAACAACAGTGCATCAGATGACAAATCGTTCTAACGGTTTCATATACGTACTTCAAGAATCTCCAGAGCTTTTTCTGTAGCAAGCTTTTGAAGAAGTCGATTGACAGACCACGAAGCTCCCATAATCCCTGATTGGTCCAACGAGGATGTTGCGATGAAATCTTAGTGCTTCCATCAGTCTGATCTCAAGGACATAAAGGCTGCCATGATTCACCATCTAATGCGTCGTCAAAACGCTCAAGAGCCTCGTAAGCAATGCCACGACGATGTATCGCCTTGACATAGATCGGATCATACTTGATTGCCTCGTTACAATCCTCTACAGCGAGACGAGGAATCTGTGGTGTCATTTTAAGATAACCTTTGAGGTGTACCTTGCAAGTGAATATCTGGTTTAAGGCCTAGATAAGATGTAGTGCGTACAGGCCGCCCGATTGGCATAAAATTTGGCATCGTGCTTTGACGAGGCTTCGATAGCACGAGAAAATAAAGATATCGCAAGTGTGAATTCTTCGCTTTTGAAGGCTTTGTTCCCATCTTCCTTGAAAGCTGTCGCAAGGAGATCACGGTCCTTGACCGGCGTATGTAAGTGAAATAACTTGAATGAGGAAATTTGTTGCATATGAACACATACACTGTCCGGGAGATCTAAAGTGAATCGACTGTATACCGACAATTCAGCCTTCAGACAGGCAACCTAGAGTGGGCGGAAGATCAACGTTTCAACTGTGAGACGATTAATCTTAATTTCCAGCGACATCACCTGCCTATAATGGAAAGGTAAAGTGTTAAGAGAAATAAACTTGTGTCCTGGCATGCAACATACAATTGAGTCTCTTTCAATCTGGTCAAGAAACTCTGCTCGGCAGTGTTCGCCTCCTCCTTAAAAGATATCTGAGCAGCGTTCAGCTGCTCTAGGTCGTGATTCAATTTGTTATGCGCTCTAATGATCTCTAGCGTCTGGATGAGCACTTCATGCTACATAATTTAAGTTGCAGCGGATGACGATCGCAATCACTCTCTCATCAGTACGCACTGTATTTCCGTTGCTTTCGAGCCATTGCTCTACCTCCATCACAAGCTTGATTATGTCCCGTTCTGAAAGCGCCATATTCCAAGATACAACCAGCTTTCTCAACAAGTCAAACGCAGCTTTGTCTGTCCCGCCAGAACCACTGGAAGGCTCATCCTCTGCGATTAAGTTCACGGCAGAATTGGGTACGAAAGGTTCTCGGCACATCGGACATGCGCTGGGATTCATACCGCGAAGACAACTATTGGAATTCGACATGTTTGAGCGCCCAAGAAAGAAGGAAGCACTTGGCAGTCGTACTCTCCGCAAAACACATGACCACATGGGATGGCGAAGGGTGGACGGGAGTCACTGTGGCTTGTGAATGACTCAAAACAGATATCACAAGAGCTTGAAGGGTCAAGAACCAAAGGCATATTGTTAAAGAACTGGACATCTTTCGACGCCCCAACATCACATCGGCGGTGCACTGTGACGTTTGCGTGATGTACACGGTAACGCCCCACGAGAGAGTATAAGAAAGCTTAGACTCTTCAGGTAGGAACAGGTGTAAGACCTAGTGTATTGAAACTGCCTAGCTACAGTACATAGGATCCTTTATATACCCTCGCCAAGCCCCCGACAGATACTGATCAGGGAAACTAAGAGGCACTACTTCCAGACTAAGTGGCGATCGGTGTGATGCGCGCCTTCCAGGCATTGGAAACGATGCCTAATAAACGAGTGAAGGGTACGGAACTAAGAGTACGCGTGATGATTTTCCCCCGTCGTCGTCGGCCAGGTGTTGAAGATGATGAGAGACGAATCAAATTCGCGAACATGGAGAAAAAGGTGGAGAGGTATATTGAATGGCACAATAGAAATAGACTAGACGTCAGACCCCAGAAATGAAAATATAAATATATGTCTTGAATATCCATGAGCCACAACACAAGTCAGTTATGTTCAAAAGCAAAAGGCACACAAAATTTCAGAGACGCAGCGACCAAATCGATCCCATATATTATAGCATCTCGAGAACGTAACCGAGCAAGAAGAAGCAGAAGGCAAAGAGTTGGATGAAACAAAAACGCTAAGACGGTCTATACAAGTTTTCTGGTCGAAATTCTCGCGGGGGAGCGACAAATCAAAGGTAACGAGGAAGATTGAACTGTAATACACCTTGCATTGGACAGAACCCTTCGGAATGAACCGACTCTATTGAAAAAGGCTGTGCATGTGTGATTAAAAAAATCACCTCTTCTTGTCGAAAGGGGTAAACCACAGCATGTCGTGAATCGTGATGTCAACTTGTTTATGTTGCCGAGAGTCAAAAATACATCAACCATCATCGAGTGTGGCGGCGACCTCATGTCCAACGGCTCACTTTTTTTGAACGAATGTATTTTGTTCGGAGTTTCTTTCAAGTAGGTTTACACGTAATCAGCGTGGGTCGAGTCCGAGTGACGTCGGCAACACCCGCCGCGACCTCCCGCATAAACTCAGATCTGCACCAACTGTCAACGTTGCTGGGCTCGGGCCCTTCATCCCTGCCGAGGAAACTGCTCACATAGAGGGTACCAGTAGGTGGCGGCAGCGAGAGCGTCTTGCTTGCCACGGCTCGTCATATCCTATTCCCCGAGGGGTCGAACTATGACTACCCACGCGAGAACAACAGTGCGCGTCGTCACAACGTCCTCCTCCTTGGCACTCGCAGGTCTGAAGAGTTCGTTAAATCAAGTCATTTCCACTAGGAATTCATGACAATCGGATCGAGGCATTGAAGAAGAAGGTAGTTGGCGTTGGCAAGGACAAGGACAAAGTTGCGTGGACTCAGAGGGAGCTATGGGAGGTGCAGTTGTTGCTTGGAAAGGAGAACGAGGCTTATCGAAAAGAGGTTCTTCTGCCCCTGCCAGGGTGACCTTCACTATCCTTGTGACACGGGGATTTGCCTTGAGTGCCGGCCATCCAATCCTAGCCCATACCGTTGTTGGGCTGAAGTTGTTGACGCCGACGTTATCTTCTAGCAGAACATGCACCGTCCCTGACAAAAGTTCCGCAAATGCCTTTGACGCGTTCTTCCAAAATCGTTTAACTGCTTTATCGCCAAAATTACCTCTCACATCATTGTGTAGATTCCAATTCTTTCCATGCCTGTCCAAGGATCTTCTCACCTGTCCTTTCTGCTCACTCACGTGCTGGACCTTTGAACCCGGTCCTACCCCCACAATAGAATAGATATTTGTCTGGCTTGATGAGAATGTGTTTTTCATTTCATCCACACTAGGGACTGGCAAAAAATGGGGCTTGGATTCTTGATTCTGGGTTTGAATCAAGGAAGTAGTTGCGGGTTTTAGTGGACGTGTGGCATTAGTGGGTTTGGGTTTTGGCTTATTGCTTTGACTTGCGGAAATACTGGCAGCTTTGTTAGGTGTGCTGCGAGGTACCATCTCCATCAAATGATCTAATGGCGCAGGATTATGACGCTTCTTGTCCTGACGACGTGGGGCAGAGAGCTTATGAAAGCCAAAAGAGCGTCGACATGCGGTGGTGGGAGGAGATGATCTGAGGAGGGCAAAAGATGGTGATTGCCAACAGTCCGATCGTGGCCAACCACGTCGTCCAATCCAAAACGGCTTGTTTCAGCAACTGGAAGAGGCGCAGCCAGTGCGCGCAGCGCGACGCAGGCAGCAAGGGCTTATCAAGGGCTTACGACTATAATGAAAGTGGTTAAACAGTAGCAGGAGGACATAATGTTAACAGACTCACATTCGAGGATATACTTGACGAAAGAAGAAACACAAGTCCAGCTCGTGCTCTCAATAGACCGGCTAGTCGGAAGTATCTAGACTGTCGTCGACCTTTATATTACTTATTCTTCATGCTGTTCTCCATGGAAATAAAATATTTCTGCATCATGCTGCACCATGCTCTGGAATGATGAAATATTTTTAATTCCGAGTGGATACACGTATAAATCAGAAATTTCGCCGACATCAGCCATTTGCGAGGTCTGAAGATACAATCAAATAGCATGATACATAATGCACGCCCTCCAAAGGCCAGCCTGAGTTTGTTGAGATAAGACGAGACTTTAATTAGGGATAGATTTTAAATTTATTTGAGCCATTTTTCGCACAGAGGCTTCTTCTGTCAGTAGTCACAGGAGGCCATTGAACGCGGGATTGGTTGATGGATGACTTCGAGTTTCAGAGTGATTCGGGTGGGCTTTAAAACGATCGCTCGAGGTTCATACTGTGTACGAAGATGAGTTTGTCATGAGAATGAGGACATTTGGGGAATGGCAGATAAAACGAGTTTTGGGTTGAAATTAACCGATTACTTTTCATCAGGCCGGAACACCGCGCCTAAGTACTCGTTGGTATTCATTTCATCAATCGCTAAGATAAGGCACTGGATCCTTGTACATATGCTTATCATTTCCTGGCACTGCATTGTGTTGCCCCTCCGATTGCCGTCATTGTTCATCTCACGACGCTCGGTTGCCCTTAAATACAAAGTCTTACTGGGAACCTTTGCTCTGTGCCTTGTTACGAACCATAATCACCCTCGGCCATGACTAGGACAGGTTAGCTCTTTCGAAATTTATTGTAGCTGAAATGTTGTCTGAATCTACCGTCCTTGGCAGAAGCACAAGTCACTGAAGACATCAACGAAGCCATCAGCAATGGTGATTTAGAAAGGAAGACTCTCCTCCTTGACGAGTGGGCCAGTCTTTTCTCCACACCCATCAACCACGACTTCCTTACACTCGCCAGCGAAACCGGATCCGCATCCATTGTCTCCCTCCTCTTTTCTCGAGGCCTCGATACATTTTATTGCGCCGACGCTCTCATTGCTTCTTTTGAGACTGAGCACTGCCTCGACGTTCTCCAAGCTTTCCTCGACTCCGGCTGGGACACTAATGGTGACCTGGAATATATGGGCGATTTCCTTGCCCTTTGCATCGGCTCACCCTGCATGGTCAAATGGGCTGTTGAGCATGGTGCGGAACCAAATTTCAACACTAACGGCGCGTCTTTTACCGCTTTCGAGTCCGCTGTCTGCGGCAACTACCTTGAAAGCACCGAGATACTCATTGATATGGGTGGTGCACAGATAAACGATACCAGAGCTCTCAAGCTTGCTGCGTATGCTGGATTGACAGATATGATCGAACTGTTACTTGAGAAGGGAGCTGAAATCGATGGGACTCCGCGCCCGAAGCATGCGTCTGACCTCATGGATCATGACACGGGGATGGGAACAGCACTGCATCAAGCAGCGATGGCCGGCCAGCTCGAGGTTGTGCAGCTTCTCTTGGAAAGAGGTGCAGATCCTAAGGTGAAGAATCTTATTGGAATGACGGCACTCGAACTTGCAAGGGAAGAAAACCACGCGATGGTTGTGGAAGTTTTAGAATCTGTCGCGTGATCAAACACGAAACGCTTATGTTCTGATTTCTGATGTTATATCAACATCTAGAAAATTTTCACATGCCTCTTTAACAGGAATTTTCATCCGCAGCCACTACATTGAATAACGTCACCCAAATTACATATCAAGGCGAAGACGGATGATTTTTGTCGTACGGATGTTCTTCCACTCCTGCTGTGATGACCTTGAACCTTTGTTTGTAACATGGGAATTTGCCTCATGCACCGGACGTTCAATCTTCACCAGACTGCTTGACCTCGTTCTCCAATACGTGATTGCTTGGTTCAGCAACTGAAGAGGCTCAACCAGCTTGAGCAGCGCGAGGGAGGCAGCGAGGAGTAGCAACGTGCCCATATCAAGGTTTTACCATTGTGATCAAACGATGGCATGGAACATGTCTCATTTCATCCAAAACGGACTCGCAATCGAGGATATAAGTACGTTACACGAGTTCTGGCTCAGTTTTATGGCATTCCTATTTGCCTCTATATTAGATTTACTTCCATCATTTACATCTACCAGAATTGCTTCCGCTTTCGCTTTTCAGGATAATGAGTGGATAAGGAGAGATGTGATGATGGGAACGACAGAGACCAGCTCAAATTAGACAGCCCTTTCTTTGGGTTCCAAGTCTCCCAACTCATGATCAAACATCTCGAAATCATGAAGATCTTCAAGATCGAAAACTGGGGTCGTGGCTGAGTCAGACGAGACGACCTGGGCCAAGGGTACGGTGTCGGAGGTGGATGCTTTTTCATCCGCTGCGGGGGATACGACTGCGCCAGAAGTCGCCCTTGAGTCAGGGCGGTTGGAGTCGGTCGGTTCAGGGTCGCAATCATTGAGAGCGCGGCTCGGAGCAGTTTGGGACGACCCAGGAACGGGGGCGGTGGTGTGGCGCTCTTAAAGACGAACTGCGTGAGCTCTTTTTTCGGCGGAGTAGTCCTCGGTGCGGGGTTTTTTGTGGTAACGCTGCCGATTGCCACCGACTCATAATGCCCATCAAGTCAAACACAAGTCAAACTTGAGTCAAAAGCTAGTCTTGCGCTATTCTGTGCAGATCTAATTGTATTTCTCTCTCGTTCATGCATGTAGTCCTCCCACGCTTACTGAGCCCGTTCCGCTTCCTCTGCTCTTGTAAGGTTACGGACGTACAAGCACCTGTACCTTGTGAGCCTAGTGCGACTCAATGGGTCAGGATTGCTGTCTGATTTGAGGCATCGATGCTTACATCTACAGCTCGGGTGCGCGATTCCATTCTAGCACTAAAGGTATAGTTAGTGTGTTGATATAGATGAAGGCATGCCGCAGATATATAACGATGGTCCTTTTTGAGAACGTCGACGGGCCAGTACGTATATTTTTTCGAAGCTTGGCACTAGATGAAAGCACAGATATCCAACATATTGAGGCTAACAGACGATAAACGTTGAACAAATACTTACACATCAACCCTATCTACCAGCCAAATCACATTTTCGTTTGCACAGCGAACTTCGTCCATGATTTTAGGTGTAAGGTGCTTCAGAGCGAGTGAGCTGAGGGTGACCAAAGCCATGTTTGTTGCGGATAAAAATTCTGTCAAATGAGATACCAAGATTACGAGGTTTCCGGATCTAGAATCGAGGCTTCACCTTATATGAACAGTCATACTACACACGTATTGTCGCGTACCACGGTCCACATATTCTACGGCCATTTCTACCCTTCAAATGCTGTTAGAACCATACGAGGCTTCATATCGTCGGTCATGCCAACCATGCTTCATGTTCGTTACAACTAGCGTGGGAGAACGAACGCATGTCTGACTGTAAGCTTAGGGCCTTGCCAGACTGATAGTCATACATGGATGAAGTTGCCGCGCACTACCTGAGCAGGGATGATCAAATGTTTTCTAGAAGCGGTTTGGCAAGGAACAAAGGTATATCTCCAAAGTACTCTTTTTTGAAATGGACCGCCGATCCGAACTGGCTCAGCATTGGAGAAATTAACAATCGAACAGTAGATGACAGGAAGTTGGTCGCCTGACTAGTAGGGCTTACTTTTTTCTCTTTTGTCAATCTTTTCATTCTTGTGGGATTATCTAGAAATACAAGCCAAGGACCCAGAGTAGGACATCAGACACATCTAACTGACCTCATACCTCTTGCTTTGGCGTGGAAACTCCAGCACTTTCCGCCCTGGTCTTCAGATAGACCTCCAACGTAGAGTACGCTTGTTTGCGTGCCTCAAGAAGTGGTCTAACCAGCTTTCTCGTGGGCACATTCTTCAGTGGAGACGATTTTTGGGTACCTCCTGCGGGACTGTCAGTCTCTTTCTCTTGTTTCCTTTTGATGAACCGGTTTGAAGGAGGAGTAGGCAGGTGACGATATTTTTCCAAGTCATTGGAGCTGGCTGGGCACTGTGGAATCAAACCGAGACAAAGTTTGTGAAGAGATAATAGTATCTTGAGCCTGTATTGACATTATCCCTGAGGCATGATTACACAGAACCTGTCTAGGCAAGCCAAACTCACCTCTTGTAATTCCCTGTGCCAAGGGAAAAAGACTGAGATGGACACGGATTGACTAGGAAGACCACAAACCGTGAACCAGCGCATTATGCCATCGTATGAGCAGATAAATGCTACTATACGCAATGCCCAGCGTCGCCACTATCCGTTTCAAATTCCCTATCAGTCCCTCTTGCGTATTTTTCTGTGTAATGAACTTCAAGACTGAGTCAAAACCCATGTACTTCCTTGAGACTCCAAGTGTCGCACACAGCCCAACTCCAAGACCAACTCCCCCGAAGATTGCTTTAAACTGGGCCTCCGCCTCAACCTCACCTTCGTCGACAAGAAATCTGGCAGCGAGCTTCCCAAGGATATAGGCCGGGAGGTGGAGTAGCATCGGCGGGAGGAAGATGACAAAGCTGAAAAAGGCGAGCGGTATCTGTATCACGATTCGTAGAAGGCGGATAAAAGGGGGCTTGGGGTTGATAGGAAGGAGGGAAGTAAGAGAGGAGTGGGAGATACCAGTGTAGTGCAGTAGCGAATAGTACGTAGTAAGGGCCCTCTTTGCAGCGTCGAGACTCGCAAGCGATGAGGAAGAAGTAGTACTAGTAAAAACGTCTACGAGACTACAGAAAATGTGAGCTGCTGGCGATCATGCTAGCTTTGTAGCAAACCTCTGAGACACTGATAACCAGTCCTTGAGTGGAATATTTGCAGAATCTTCATAGAGGATGTCTCGAGCCATCTGTGCTGCATATAGAGTATCCCTAGAGAAGGTTTGTAGAGCCTCGTTCATATGAAACAGTAAGGAACGCACCAATCTGGTGCATTGATCGTCATAGCCCGCATTTGTCTCTCAATCTCAGCAGTGACCTGCTTCACAACCGTTTTCGTCGCAGCCTCAACGTTGGCACCTGTTCTAGATATTTCTTGCATATACGTCCGGACCATGATAGGTTCACCGTATCTGGAATTACTGTCTAAGATCTGGAAGTTGAATATACGACTAAGGACTAACTTCACATAAACCTGATTGGTGGTCAGTGTTCAGGAAGGTCACATTAAAACAGAGCTCACCCGACTCTGATAGCGTGCTTTGTCTGTATAGACTATCCCCACCGGCACAATAGTCAGCTCCTTGTACTTCGCATGCTGTTCGCGCGTCCGTTTCACGTAGTCAACTGCAGCCCAGGCCGCGCCAGACAGTACTTGCATGATGCTAGGCAGTGTGTAACTTGTACCTTCTGGAAACACGCCGATAACATCCCCACGCTCAAGAGACATGGATGACTCGTGGAACAGGCTGATCTGTGGCGAGACTCCGTCCCCGTTCCCGTTATTGGGATTCCGCTTGACAGGTATGGCACCTGAGGAGGACATAACGGCACGTACTAAAGGATCCACGAACATTGATGACTTAGCCCAGAAGGATAGGTGGCGCCGGTAAGGTATCGTCACGGCTATGTTGATACCTGGTTGGAAACTGACATGGCAACACATGGGTGATAAGTCCTCACCCAGTGCAGCAATGTCAATGATCTCGTTATGATGCGTTGACGCTCTGTTATTTTTTTCCATTTAGAATGCATCTTGTCAATAGAAGAAAGACAACGATCAAACTAAAATCCATAAATGACGGAAAGACATCGGGATTGGGGGCTCTGAGCAACCATAAAATGGAGAATGCGTACACGATGAGAGGCTCGTCTCTGGTCACATTTTCATGCCCTTCGACATAAACTTCGGAATAGAACCCTCCAAGAGACCAATCCGATATTTTGCGGAGAACACGATAAACAATCTTAAGCTTCATGAAGAAGCTCGAACGTTGGATGCAAAATGACCGTGGGGTCGAAAGAAGTGATGCAATATTACATAATCAAATAAGTGCGCAAGGAATGAAGAAACGAAAAACAGTCCTACTTACTATATACAAAAGCTACAGGTCTATATTGTGAAAAAAGACCAACACATATCCCTTGGTTTACCAGAAGACGCTATTTTGTTCGGCAGGCAATGAAAGATAACAGGAAGTAGAAAAGACAAATGTATGCCTAGTTCAACTATAACTTTATGAAGAACTTCATCTGCTGTGTTACATGTGTATCACTAGGTTCAAATCTTGATTCGGAGGAGCTTATTGCAGGAGGAAAGGAGTTTATACCAACCTGGTTCCACTAGATCTTTTTGTCGGCCGTTATCGAATAGAACTTTACATGTACTGTGTTGCTTTTTCTTTCTTTGCGTCCCCATCGCAACAAAAGTCTAGTAGTAACAAGAGGCAAATACATCGGCCATTTCAGCAACGCATTTTTACCTCATCTTTGATTTGGAGAACTTGGCTTTAGCGACAATACATGATGGCAAGACTACAAGAACCGTATACAAACCTTTTCATCGGTCTTGGAAGAAGTCGAAGAGCGGTTGCAATGTGCCCACATTCGAGAAAGCTTTGAGCAAAACCTCACTTTTTCGTCCGCAAACTTGAATTTTGACAATGAGGGGACCCTTTCAAATCCGAGACTGACCTTCTGATACGGTGTTGATTCTGCTGACATTGAGGTCTATAATACCTTATAACCAAAGGAACGGCTTAGATACCAACTGGCTGAAAAATTAATTAATGCTTCCTCGGAAATAACCGCGATTGATGCGTTTATTTATTTCTGACGGAAAGTTGAACGATTATAAGTGCTTTTTCTTGCACAAGACCTAGACAAGTTCACACACTGCTGGCATTGGAAGATGTTTCTGTTGGAAAAAGTGTGTAAGAAATGTGTCATACCATTTCCTATGTGCAAATTTCCAAGAGAAAAAGGCAGCTTCCTTTGTTTAAAGGCTTTTTCTGTCAGAAATTGGCACATTGGAAATGGCATGACACATTTCTTTTAAACTTTTTCCAACAGAAACATCTTCTAATGCCAGCAGTGACACGAACAGAAAAAGAGTGAAACAAACTTTCGCGCTCTTTTTCGTAAGAAATAAGAAATAGTCTTGATCCTTACTTTGGACAAAGAGTACTAGTTCTGGCCGGACGGCATGTTCGTATGTTTGACCTGCCGAGTTACAAATAAGTACTTACCCCGATGGGTCTCCCAATTGGCAGCAAGTAATTTGATGATTTCTTCACGAAAAAAAAATTACGTGGACTATGTCAGTCCACCGCACTGGTGAGTTGTTCAAGGTCACGATATCGATCTGAGAGGTTCCGCTGCGATTCTGGAAAATTGGTCAGCTGCCGTTCTTCATATCTTTGAAAGTTGAAACGGTGTATGTTCTCCCCGAACTCGGTACACTATCCAATCGTATGTTGGCAATTGCAACTTCAAGCACGAATCTCCGATCACTGATAATTCTACGAGAACTAGATGTTGTCTGAGAAAAGCCTGAGCAAACGCATCTGGTCTCCGGCCTAGCGCCCGAGTAGTTCTTAACAGTCAATTGTGAGATGTAAATTCGTTCATCCGAGTCTCGGCTGATGCTTCGAACTGATAATCAGTGGGAGCAAGTAGAACCGAAGGAAGAGTCATACTCTCCCAGGAGGTGGTGGTCCCTTTCCATGTTCAAATCTATTTGGCAGTTCAAGAATTCGAAGCCCGGAACGACCTACCACTTGGAGCTGCCGAATCTCATCACTCTGGACTTCTATCCTTCACTTCTATCCTTCACACAGATTTCATCTAGGAATTGGACATAGAAATCGATTGTGAAGGAAGTCATAGTAAGTCATAAGGTGGTGGAGGCGATGAAGGTTTCCCTGCGATCTTTATTTGACATCTATTCAATTCAAGGTTCTGGAAGGGAAAATGTCGTTAGCTTTTACGAAGCCGACAAGTACAAGTTGAGGCGTGGAAACCACCAATTGCCTAACAGTGGTCCATTAAAAACTGGTGAAATCGGAACTCAGATCTCGTTCAAAAGTAGTGTCATATGCTCATGTCAAACATCGGACCTAGGGACTGCACATGTGTATGTTCTATCAATCCGCAACATGCCATTTGTTCACGACAATGCTTTGGAAAGCTCTCATTGGACAATGTGCCAGACTCGATTGGTAAGAAATGAGTGACAACAGGATGGTAATATACATACAATCCGTCCAAATAAACAACTACATAGTATGGTTCGCCACCAGGGACCCACTTGAGGAAATTATTTAACAAATCATACAGAGAGCAAAGTGCCATGGTATTGTTGAGACATGAAAAGTCGGAACAAATCAGTTCAGCGAGGATTTTCGTTGTAATAGCGCAAGAACGACCGAGAAGGCGTTATCGGTGTGGGTGCTGAAATACGGGGCTCTGGGGACGAAGTAAGATCTGTTAAGCCCAGAGCGTTCGTGTATGCCGGAGGAGTTTCCAACTGCAAAGATGTTGGATTGTTATGGGTAGCTGCTGAGGATAAACGCGAAGTACGTTGGCGTGATGTTCGCGAGGAGTGGTCAGCCACCGGACCTGAGATAGAGTGGCTATGAGATTGCGATTGCGTGTGAGAGCGAGACCGGATGGACGTCAGGTCCGCTGTTGCGCGGTGCCAAGTCTCTGAGGCATCTGAAGGAGTCCCATGATGTTGACTGGGATCGTCATCAAGATCGCGATGGAGCGAATCAGTAGTATTGGAAATATTCGAATGCCTGTCAGCAGGCAATCCACCCTCAAGTGAAGACACAGACTCAGTCTCAGGAAGTGGCCGAGGTACAACACGCGGGGTCCTGTTTTGAGAATCGCTACCATAACTTCCAACGTTGTCATTGACTTCACGGACAGCAGTGTGTGGAGAAGATAATGGTAGTAACGACGACCGCCGAGAAATTGTTCCTCCATGCGATGAATTGGCAGATTCGGGAAAGAAGATAAGCCCCAGGTCGCTGACGCTACCGACTTGGTAAGCAGGTATGAATGGCTGGTGAAAGACCATATTCGGGTTCGTACTGGTGCTCAGAGTCCCCCAGGAGTTTGTTGTGTATGCGCTTGCAGGGGAATCATTAACCCCGAGCAAGGACCGGCGAGGTGGACGCGCGTCTGGGGTGTTCGGAGCCGGAACCTCGCTCGATGGATCCCAGGAAATCTCACTCGAGCGTCGTTCTGGAGCACTTGAAAAATCTGAGATGTGAGACGACCTTAAAGATCGTGCGTCTAAGGACATTGTTGAGGTTACCCTGACAGGAGGAGCGAATGTTCGAGGCGGAGACGGAGATTGTCCCGAGTTGCTGGAAGCTGATGCGGATGGTGGCGTTGGGGGTGAAGACGAAAACGTTGCAGATGGCTCCGTTAAAACAGAGGATCTTGACTGCATTGGCAGCGTCGGCCAATTAGGTGGAACCCATGGCTGTTCATCATGGGGTGTCGACGGTCTGGACGAGGATACGCGAGGCGCAATTACAGAGTCGCGTCGCATGTATGGGGAGAAACTGGTTGAAGTCCGATAGAAATCTTGCAGCCCGAATGGTCTGCGCTCTGGCTGGCTCGTGGTTGAAAGATCAACTGATTGTTGTGTAAGACGATCGTCTAAGGGTCTGCCGGAAGAGGCACTGGATTGGCTTGTAGGCTCCGTCATCGAAAAAACTACTGGTTCTGTCGGTCTGTGCCGTCGGCTCGACGACTGCAAATGGCGATGGTTCAGTAGATATCCTTCCTGAAAACCTGCGGCGTATTCCTCGAAATAGTCCGTCGCTAATGCGAATGGGTCAACTTGATCAGCCAACTGTTCATAGATACTCGTCCTAGCAACATGAGAAGAATCTTCAAGCACAGTTCGCGGTATATATCGTTGGTTTGGAGAGGCACCGGGTATGATTGCGTTTCTATGGCTGCTCGTAAGTTCGTTCACGGTAATAGGGTTGGATAGGATTGACGTTTGATCGGTACTTGGAGGCTGTGCTGACTCTGTTAGACCCTCCGCTGTGGGATTCGCTGGATCACCACTGAGATGAGCCATACTTTGTGTTTTATAATCTGATAAGTTCTGTGAGGAAAATTCATTCGGCAGATTGTAATTTTGTTGGAGGTTCGCGAAAAACGGTAGAGACTCCAGAGGAAAAGGCTCTGGAGGGGTTGGAAGGGGGTTGTGGTTGAAAGTGATCGTTGTGGCGGCCTTGGGACGTTCTTCAAACTTCCGGACCTGTTTTGAGCATGAGCAAACGCAAAATACCTGGGTACCGGGTAGTTTACCTTCCTGTCCACTTTTAGTTAGCAGAAGCCAAGGATCGATTAGCATGCATCATGTAACGCACTCTCGTAATGCCTCTACCTGAGACAACAACGCTTGTTCCATAGCGGACGCATTTTCTTTCTCAGTCGATCTATCAACTTGAAGACGGCGCATTTCGCGTTGCAAACGTCGTATTGAACGCAGGCTCGCACTTCTTTCTGACTTGAGTATGAGAAACTCCTTGAGAACCTCATGCGCTTTTTGCAGTAATGCATGCTACGGTCAGATTAGTACCAAGTAATAGAGGAAGGGCAAGACGCTACGCACTGTGTTTCCTGCGCTTAACCAAACGTCCACTTCCAAGGTTGCACTGTCGTGCCTCTCTGTATCTAATGAATCTACGAGCTTCTTGAGGAGTTCAATGGCCGTTTTATCCTCGATCCCATCTATCTCTGGTATCTCCAAATCCCCAGTGATCAACTTCTTTGAACGCTCAGGAAGAAAAGGCTTCCGACATAAAGGGCAAAGGCTCGGATTTAAGCCAAAGAGACAACTACTATCGCTCAGTGAAGAGACTAACACAAAGAAGGAAACACACCTCCTGCAAAAGATGTGGCCACACGGGATAGCAAAGGGTGGTTTTTCATTATAAGTGAGGGTTTCGAGGCAGATATCACAGCAGCTTGACGGATGGATGATGAGGGGCATAGAAGCCCCAACTGAGGAGTGAGAAATGTTAAAACCCAGACCTGCTTATCCACCCTTCCGATGGCAGGATAAGAAAATCAATTGACAAGGCCTGCGCCTTGCTGAAGGCGATTGTGACTCGGGCAGAAGAATGCAGCATTTCAGAAGAACAGAACTTCCTAATGCGGAACAACTCCGCTAGATGTTGCACAGCCTCATATCGGTTGTTACAACAGCACAACTGACTGTGGAGTACTTTAGTCGTCTTGAAACCAAGCAATATAGCTAAAAAGATTAGCACACATTGGTTTAATTAGCTATCGAAGATATTCAAAGAGGATAAGTTTGATGGCTATTATAATATTGATGCTGACTGTCCGTGAGAAACTGACCTAACTACGTCAGCCCATCTGGATTCTTTGTTCAATCCACGACGAAACAACGATGTCCTTGGTGAGGCATTTTTATCTGTAGTCTATGTTTCTATTGATTTCAAAAGATACATGCATTGGTATCCAGAGGACCCATTATCTTGGCTGAGCATCAAGCTGGGAAACGAGACTTTTCACATGGTCTTTTGTTCTGGTTAATTGAAGCGTCATAACTCACTAAAGACGCTCATAGCAACGGAAACCATTCTATCTAAGATTCCCCCCAATGATAGGTTTGTATCACTGCTGATTGAACTGTGGATACTTACCTGGTTGTACAGCAAACTCACCTATGTTTGGGAACAATATCTCTTTCATTATGTTTCGGAAGGCGGATACACATATCTAGTTATGGCGGACGATGCTGCTGGACGGTAAGTTTATGAGTTTTTACGACTTGATCTTTCCAAACTATCGTTATAGGAGAATGCCTTTTGCTTTCCTGGCTGAACTCCAGCGAAAGGTTTGTCCTTCTCATGTTTGTTGGGGTAATCTAACGTTACTTGAACAGTTTATGACTGCTCCTTCGACCTCTTCTTCCGAAGAGGTCCCTGCATATGGTCTTCAAGGCAGTTTTGGTCCTACTATCTCAGCCTTGTTACACCAATATAACACTTCCCCTCCTGTGGACGAGTTGACACGTGCCCGGTCTGAGTTAGATCAAGTAAAGGATATTATGGTACAGAACGTGGAACAGATACTCAGTCGAGGTGAACGAATCGAGCTTCTCGTTGATAAGACGGATGTCATGGCAGGTCAAGCGACTGCGTTCAGGAGGGGTGCTAGGACCGCGCGAAGACAGATGTGGTGGCGGAATCAAAAGATCTTGGCGCTCTCCGTCGTTGTCGGGCTGGTAAGTTACCGAGTATCTTCATTATGGAATTGCTCATTGAAACCTCTGTAGATCATCTTATGGATCATCGCTGCTCAATTCTGCGGCGCGGGGCTGAATCGATGCGGTTCTACGTCGTAAATTAGTACATTCGGGGTCTTCCGATCATTCGACTCCAAGATGTTGGCCGTGTAAATGGCCCATATACTTATTCTATGTATCGAGGACCGCTTCACCTTCACCTATTGCGCATCCCTTCGCCACCAGTTGTTTTACTTGCAGCGTCCCAGCCTTAGAACCTGCAGGCTTGGTTCTGAGCCTTTCTGACTAAATTATACTTAGACTGCACCTAGGCCCGTATGTAAGATTTCCAAGATCCCTGCCATCAGCACTGCAATGGCGTTTCACCACAGACGAGAAGGGGATTTGTTCCCGGATTTGTCATCCAGCGCCATGGACCTGTGGGTCCATGTACGCTCCGATCGCCCAATAATACTTTCGGGGTTCGCTCACAAATATGCGCCAGAATTCTCGGATCTGATAGCGATTGTTACTTACTGGTTACATAGTCCCTTCACATTCCCATATTTGATTCTTTAAAGTCCCTGATCATGAGATGTATCTGAATATGCAGTGCTATACACATGGGATGGTTATTGTTACATGTTCAGGACTCCTGCTCAGAACGTTCCGATGGTGTTAGATATACAATGGTAGAAGCCTTATTGAGCTGAAGAGTTTCCGGACCGAGAGGCGATCAATAGGCATGGTGGGTAACCGAAGCGACGGGATGACAAACGAGGTGTTTTGTCCGTACATTCCAGTGACGCAAGTGAGAGATTCTAGAATGCACAGAACTAGAGCGGTGAAGTAACAAAGGCACCCCTCACCTCCTGAGGGATCTCGATAGTCCTGAAGAGACAGTCTGAGCGAGAAACAATCAAGGGAGAAACACTCATAAGTACGAAAGTAGTCGTGAAGAGGTAGTCGTGAAAGAAAGAATCAAGCCCTAGGGGCAGCAGAGAGAATGTGAACTGGGATATACCTATTACGAGGGCTGCTTGTATACTTCTCTGCATAGCGACCGCGTCCGGAGCCAGAAGCATGTTGCGAAGCAGAGGTATATGGAGGAGGAGGATCGTACGACGAAGTATGGCGAGACGAAGAGGTGCCTTGTTGGAAGCGGTCACCGGCAGTAATACCATAAGAATCGCAAGGCCACCCGTTCTTACAAGAATTTGAGTTCTCGCCTGGATATGACGGATACCATGCTTCCACGCGCTTTGACCTACGCCGCCCTTCGCGTTCAACCTTCCTCTTAATTGAGTCTTTGTCCTTTTCAGCGCGCTTCTCACTCATGGCCTTCTCAGCGCGTTCGCGCGCCTTGGCCTTCGCAGCACTGCTAGCAGAAGATATAGAGACATTCGTAGGATCGTACGTCGGGGCAGGCACGTGAGCATGGTCATAGGACTGATGTGTCGGCCGTGATGGGACCGGTGTCAAGGGAGGGATGATCATCTCTTTTTCCTGGGTGTCATGAGCCTGAGACTTGCGGAGACTCTCCTGGCGATGGAACTCACGCCTTTCGGCCAGTAGAGACGACGATGGTTGAGGCAGAGGATAATACCCGAGGTCAGACCCTTTGTTCTCATCAGATCTATGAGACTCGTGACGAAACATAGCAGGTGATAGAATAGAAGATGTGGAAGGACTAGTCTGCGAAGAAGATCCGGAAACAGCTATCGTGTCTTGCAGAAGGTCTTGTAACATATGGTTTCTGATCGCCTGCGTTTGTGGAGAATCTGAGGCTGGCGCCGGTGGAGTATTTGCTACAACAGGCGTCTTATCCTTGGGTATTGACTCACGATGCGCAGTCCTTGAGCTTGAGCCAGAAATGTGCAGAGGGGAAGGGTGTCCATGTGGGGACGAGTTTGTCGCCAAAGGAGTAATCCCTGCAAGGCGCGGAATCTCATCAAGACAAAACGACTCGCTACCATGAAGCCTCGAGATGGAGCCCGGAGTCTGTAAGGACGAGGATGATTGAACGTTTTCCTCATGGGACAATGAATGGTCGTGTGGGCTGTGATCATCGCTGCGCTGTATGCGATTTCGGGGTCGATAGTCCTCGTGATCATCAGTACCAGCAGCCCCGAATTCGGACTGTGCTACGCTCATTGAGGCAGAGGGATCGGAGGGAATGTGAACGGGTTTGCACGGTTCGGAGTTGGAAACGAGCCGTTCATTGACTGCCGCGCTGCGACTTTGGGACGCACTGCCTTGATGTGTCAGTTGGGATACTTCGGTGGAGGGAACGGCAAAATCGGCTGAACGATCAGGATCGGAACAAGTGGGTAAGGGACTTTTCGTCTTCGACAGAGGCATGTCAACTTCGCTTTCCTCCGGGAGAACAAACGGACGAGTAGGAAGAGCCGAATATGCAGCAAGCGGGGAGACCATGAAATTTCCAGGTTCTGCGGCAACATGTCCGTCTCGTCTAACGTGTTCGTCATGATAGGCTGTAAGCTGTTGGGTCATACGTGAGGCGAGCTCCCGAGTTGATTGGTCATGACGCGAATGAGAATCATCGCAGCATGAACACTGTAGGTGTTCGCGGATCGTATTCAATTCGGTTGCAACCCTGTTGTACTACGAAAGGCATTGTTTTCAGTCCGTTTTATTCAAGTATATCCAACTCACGTGCCTGAAAGCCAGTCGTTAGAGCAGGAAGGTGAAATGATGGTGAGAGATGGACTCACATGATCATTGCTTCATATCCATCCAAGGTAAGCTTAGCATAGTCCTGCAGAGATTTCTCAACCGACAATGCCAGATCTTTCTCATCCCTTGCCTTGCGCTCCACTTCTGTTTTCTCCTCTCTCACTCGATTGAGGGATGCCTCCAGATCTGACTTCTGAGCCTGAAGTCGACGACTCGTGGCCCGAATATCAATGGTATAGACTAGCATCCTGAAGCAGGCTCGTAGTTCAATAAACTGGAACCAAACAGATAAATTATCCTTATGGAAGTGAGCAATGAACAAACCTGCTTGGTATCTTTCTGTCGTTGTAGGAAAGTCCTTATTTCCGCAATGCATTGTCGCGATTCTTCTTCAGAGGAACCTTCGTTGGAGATATTGATGATTCTCTCGAGAAGACATTGTACGGTGTGTGCATCCTTTTGGTTCACCGTAGGCCCAGCTGCCACACGGACAGTTGGCCGAGGATTATTGTCGTGATCGACATGAAGTCGTATAAACGTCCTCGTATCGAAAGTATGGCGACATAAAGGGCAAGGCTTGTAATTAGGATCAGGGTGATTGGTCGTTGGAGGCGCGAATCTGAGCTTATCAATGCACCTTTACTATTTGTTCAAATAAACAAGATGGGAAGAGAAGGTATGGTACATACTCGGAACAGAATACATGACCGCAAACAATAGCCGATGCCACCTTAGAACCAGTGCCGAACGCCTCTATACAGATGTCACAAACAGACCCAGGGCCAAGTGTGAGCATCGCAGAACAAGAAAGTAGAGGAAAGCTTAATACGCGAAGGTAAGGGAGACGGCGGAGAGACACAGCCGGGTGATAATATGTGTTGACCCAGAGCGGAGGGTTCCTACGCGAGGTAGGGGTTGACACAACGGTCTCACTAGTAATGCCCAAATTCCAGAGTATGCGATAACCTAATGACCCAAGGTATTGATGACTTAAGTTGAACAAGTTGAACGAAGGGGCTGTATTAGGCTTACCACAGGAAAGTGACGATTAAGAGCGAGAAGACAAAGAGGTATGCGCTGGCTGCTGCCATAATTTTTAGATGAACAAAAGTTGATGTGATGGCGTCTGAAACACACCTGGGACCTAAACGTTGAACTCCTGGACAATCGGCCCAGAAGCCAAAGACAATACTACTTAAGCCGTACAGGATTAACGGATCCTGATTAGTAGAAGCTGTGAGGACAACAAGTAAGACATCTTGTCAATACACATACTCTCAATAGAATAGAGATGGAGGAAAGTTTGATACACGCTGTTCCAACAATCCTGCAACTGGGTATATTGGTCAAGAGGTATCCCAGTTGGCCACTTTTGCCCTGGTAGTCAGATAAATGAAGCAAGAACGCACGAACGCACGTCCTCGCCGATGAGTGACATCAGGAAGGTCAAACGAGGCCTTTAAGTAGGTTAGCGTGGAACACGAGGCACAGTTCTAGGGCCAGGGACCTACTAAAGTCTTCACTCACCATCAAACTGAATTGGAAACTGGAGAAAAAATGAAAGATTTGAAAGAATCCGAAGCGGATATCCATTGCCCCATTTTGGCCTATTGGGACCCAGAGGAGTGGTAAGGTCGTGTTCGGGAAACGGAACGGCCGTGTGCTCCTCGTGATTAATTCGAGTGTTTCTTGCGCACAATTGTGACAAATTTGACAAATCGGTGAACATCACTTGAAATACTATCTCAGTGCACACGTCTACATGTCTATGGAAGTACCTAGGCTGTGATTCATATACCGTTCCTTGACAAGGGCATCACCGCGCCTGCGAATTTTGATAAACACGGAGGCCGAGGCCTTACCTACTACTGATCTCATTCTCGAGGATTCTGCGCAGCGAGTATAACCTTAACATTCAGGCTTGCAGCCATGCCATGAGACAAGAACGTCAACAGCTACACAATCTGGGGTATCTACCACAGCGATGTGTCGTTATCGAGTAGTTCACAAAATGCCGCATCTATCTTGACTTTGCAAAGTCTCGGCACTCAGTACTCAGTACTCAGTTGAGAACAATTCATCTGACCAGGTCAAGATCACAGTGGCTCATTGCTTATGACAGATCTTGTCGTTGAGTAACTCGAGGATACATGATGGATTTATCTCCACCTAAATACACACAGTGGCGGTACTCCTCGTGTCAACTGGAAGGACATGATGTACAACTTGTATTCTACTTCTTCAATTGCGCATTCTTTGAATAGACGGTAATGAGCCGTCCTGTAGAAAGAATTTATAAGGCAAAATTGGAAGGGAGGGGTCCAGCTGAAAATTAGTAGCAGGGCGCTTGAAGACAACTTGAATGTGGCCAACGGTCCGTATATGAGGGACACGGTGATTGATACACTTCCACCTCAAAATCACCTCGTCACAGTGGGTAGAAGCCAAACGACATGAATTAGCCCAACCAGAGGATGAATGCACAAACCATCGAAAAATGCTCACAAGTGCGAACCACTTAAGGCTGGCTCAGCTGGACTGTTTATCCAAGTTGACGCTGAAATTCAGTACTCATTGAAGTAAGAATGCCGAGGACTCCATTGGGAGTCCCGGGAAAAATGTCTCACGGTCACACTCTGACGTTTCACTTTCTCAGTCTGCCAGCGCGACAATTAAAATCAGCATCCATACACTCTCTTCTTTAGCACAATGGTAAGATTTCTCTCTTTATTGAATTCATTTCGTTTAAGTTATCAAGTCTGACACGGATACTCCTCGCGTGAATGGTCGTGGTCCAGCAACTTCAGCTGTAGCAAAACCTCCGGGCGCCCAAATACGGTGCGTAATTACTTTTAGGGTATTTTTCTGCGTCCTGTCCTCTTACCGAGTCGTAGACGTCGTGCTGCTGGCAACTCGCAAGTGTCAAGACCAAACTCAACTCGGGCTGCTGGCGCTGGGGGATCTTCGAACACCATGCTAAAACTGTATACCGATGACTCACCTGGACTCCGAGTGTATGTCTTCATTCCACATGTCCTTTGGTGTCACTAAGATGTATCATTGTCAGTGACCCATTCATCGTCCTCGTTTTGTCACTTTCCTTCATTGGCTCTATCTTCTTTCTACATATTTCGGCCAAGATTATCCGGGCTTTCACAAAATAATCAGCGACTGAGAGAAGTGCGATGCTGGTTGCAATTGTGTAAGGGTGTGCGGAATCATATGGGCACGGTATTTTATTCTTCTCTGCACCTGTTGTACAAAAACTATGGCTCTCGAATGACCCTGCTTCTATACCACTCCATATTTCGTTGTGTTCAAGCTCGTCTGCGATGAATAGATTTGGAGCAAGCCTGACGAGGTTTTTGATCAAGGCCCGGAACCTTATTACTTCTTTGGCTCGCCGACAGATCTTATGGCATAGCCTGAACATGTTTTCATCCGTCGCAATGTCGATCTATTTCAATAAACTTCCCCTGTCCCGTTAGGAGTCGGTTTGTGCGCCTTAGTTTAAACCTAAGGAATCTTTCTACAACTTCAGCTTTTGAATTCAATTCCAGATATCTCGGCGTTTCAGTAACACCGTGTGTGTACCGCTTTAATATCTTATGTGTCCTGCTAAGTCATGGCTTTTGATATAGATTTCTGTCTGTTTTTCAGATACACTAGACAACTGTTTGACAGTGTGGTATCATGAGAAGAAGTATGCCAAAGACATATTCCCGCCGATTCTTGGTCATGGGTAAAACTCAATCATACTCTTTTACCAAGGAGTGCGGTGCTGGCTCACCTCAGTCTGCAATGCGTGCATAGATAACCAATGGTTAAAGCCAGGTAAATAACATTTAGTTACGTCCTCCCGATTTTCATGATATATTCGGATATCCTCACTGCTAACACGTCGGAATGTTCGCGAAGCCTCATGTCACAACTTTATAGAATGACACCTACAATGTACTTTTGGGTCAAATTTTTCGGACGGACGTCATGTTCGTACCCTTAGAGTTTATCAGTCGGCTGACATGTCCAAAGGGACACGTTGAAACCTCGTGTCCGAGCACCCGCCGGTGTCGGGCTGTGTCGGGAAGATGGAATACAATGAATACACGCGGATGCCACGAGAATTGCGCCAGTCCATCGCGTCTGGTAATTCTATATACGAGGATGCACTTCTTCGGCTCCTGAATGCGATGAGCTTGTAAAAATTGAGCCGAAGGAATACCACTTACTCATGTTTATAATTGTTTGCCTTTATTCAAGTATGCAGTATCAAGTAAGATCCACTTGTTGACAGATGCCTCGATTTGTACAAATCATGATGGGCAGATGGGCTGACCCAATTCCCAACCTCTGAATGAAATTTCGGCTCAAAGGGGAAAAATGATTCGCTCATCATGACCTGTCGTTCGAAACCCCCCCCCC
Organism: Termitomyces sp. T73sscA; assembly: GCA_017657235.1. NCBI lineage: Eukaryota > Fungi > Basidiomycota > Agaricomycetes > Agaricales > Lyophyllaceae > Termitomyces > Termitomyces sp. T73sscA. The sequence continues at coordinate 15,868 of JAGGAP010000129.1, read as the reverse complement.
CCCTCTCCAATTGCTCACAAGCGTAATGGCGTGTTTTGATGTCGATGTCCAACATATGGAAGGAGAGATTTCCCTTGTACCGGCTATAAATTTCACATTTATCTAATTCTTGACTATTGACTAGGATGCCTGCATCAATGTCTGAAAGGATATCTCAAACACATTTACACCAAAAATACACCAAAAATGTTTTTGGTGGTCATTTCATGTTTGTGTAACCAGCCGATTCTGACATTTTAATGCATTATTCTGTAGAATTACACTGGAACTGTAATGCAATATTATATTTTATTTATTTTTTCAGTAGTACTACTTTTGACACTTGGACCATCCACAAAACAAAATTGACTTCCATGTGCAAGGATATTTTTGTTGTCACAAGGGGTTTGTCAAGACTGAGGCCACATGCTATTACACACAAAGTGTGGGACTCAGTTTATCCTATACCCATCAAAACATCGATTGCTTTCCTTCATGTCTTGAGGGGGTCTGTGTTCTGTGTTTTCCAGCTGTAGGCCCTCTCATGTCTTCTGGACCACTGATTTCTCAAAGGCCATCTTGCCATGTTCTGTCAGTAGCCAGGCAATCTAACTTGAGGTGCTTTATGATAGCAGTTCATATTTTGGTTTTTATTTTGGATTCACTTAAGAGCCTCTTGGAGTCTGCTTCCCTGGATATTTTGCATTTGCACTGAATTTTCCATATTGTGTAGAAGGCTTCTAATATCACTATTTTAGAGAATATCTTCACTCATTTATGGCTTTTCCCAGGTCATCCAACCCTATTGATCATAGCACAGCCTAGCTGTTCACCTAGGGATGGCTTCTCATATGGGATTCCTTTCAGTTCATGGATGTACTCAATAAATTTTCAGACTGTGTCTTGTCCTGATTGATACTGAGCATTCCATTAGGGTATGTTCCAGTGTTTCTGTTGTATTGTGACAGTGTGGGCATATAGCCCTCCTTTCAAAATTTGCCTCAATATTTTCCTATTTTATATGCATTGTGCATAACTTTCTATAGAAATGCTCTAATCTCCTATGCTAGAGCTTTGTCTTTCAGGAATTTCCATATGCATTCATCAGTTGGTGCTTCATTGTTTTTACTCATAATTGCACACCCTCATCATGTTGAGGTGTGCTGTTGTTCTCCATGCTGTGGTATTTTTCTTTTTCAATTATTTCTTTGTATGCTAGGGCTGGGGTCATTTTTTCTAGCTTTGTGGGGAAGCAGAAACCTGGTGGTGGGTTTGGGTCTATCTCATCAGAGTGAGGTTTTCTAGCTCCTTCATTGACTAGTTTGTCTGCCTCTTTGTTCCCTAAAATTCTGGCATGACCCTTTACTTTTTCTGGTATCATCACTTCTTTGTTTTGTCTCATGTTTGATATTAGGGCTTTCATGATTATTGCATTTGTTGTGCTTATCCATTCTTCATCTTCTTTTTTTGTGCAGATGTGTAGTTATGCTATTTATCACCAGTTTTGAGTCACTCAGGAATTTCAGAGATACATGTTGTGGGACTGCTTGAGTTGCAACTATTATTGCTACTGCCTCACCAGCATTATTGGATTGCAGGGCATTCAGTGGCAGCCTTACAGCTCTATTTCTAGAGTTGTTGTTACCAAACCATACCTCTGCTCCTATAGTTGCTTCAATTGATCTGTTTTTAAAACAGAATCTATCACAATATACTGTTACCATGCTTGGTGGTTCTAAGGGTTTAAACTAGTGCCTGTGCTTTTCTTTGTCATTAGTACTCTGCATCCTTCTGCTAGAGAACCTTTTGTTAAGATTTCTAGATTGCTTTTGCTGCCTATTATTCCTTCAATGAGATTTTGTTCTTGTTCTGTTAGAGTTCTCTGAATTATAGGCAATTTTGAATGCTAATTATTGCCAAGATGGTTAAATAGAGAGCAAGCTGCTATTCTACATTTGTTGGAATCTATTTGTTTCATGCATTCCCACATTTCTTGAACTATTCTAATATAGTAGTTTTTTCTTTAGCATGCTGCTGCTGTGGAATTTATTCTCAGGTACTTTGCTCCTTTCATACTAGGGTAGAATCATATTAGCATGTTCAGCTTGAGGAAATGGTTGAGTGCTAGTAGCATAAAGGTGATGTACTTTTTTTTTTTGGAGTAGCATTTATGGTGACAAGAGAGCCAACACCCCAGACATCTCCCTCATGCCTGCATGGCTGCACACCCAGAACTTAAACAAGGTTCCCTGGGGGCAGCAAGATTATTTCTCCACAAGAAAATGCATTTATGCATATGTATGGAGCTATAGGCCCTAGAGTGTTATCCCATGCCTTTTCTTTGATTGGGTCTGCTACCCACTAAAACCCTGCTTTGAGCCTCTTTCTGTGCTTCTTTGGTTGGTGTTGTTGCAATCATGCATGGATTCTCCCATGTTACTGTTACTAGAAATAATTTGAGGGCTTTCTTTCCCAGTTTTTTGTTTGCTAGTTTGAAGTCAAGCTTGGCCCTCTTGGTGATGACCCAGTTCCATCTATTTGCTATTTCCACTACCAAGTGGGGAATGTTGTTGTTCTGATGACCCTTTTACACTGGAGGGACCAGATTAGGTGAGCTGCTTCTGTTATAACTATTCTATAGAACTTGGAGAGGCCTTGCAAGAGGCATCCTGCCTTATTGTATTTGTTTACTAAAGAACTGCCTAAAATCAAACTTAGGTCTTGTTATGGGAGTGCTTCTCTTGTTTTATTATGCCAGATTGCCACTGACCATTTTCCATACTATTTTCTGTCCAGTGAATTTGCATTTGGTTATTGATTCAGTCATATCATTGTGAGGACATATGCTTCTTGCTTTGAGTTCTGGTTTCATGGTGGGTTTATTCCAGGCTTGGAATGACTGGGGACTGCCAATAACATGCATTTTATCTTGCCTGTAATTCTCTACTCTGGATTACTACTACATCTGGACAGCACATTGAGAGAAGCTAAACAGAATGTCTGTGTCTATATTGTCCAGGTTATTTGCAGAAGTTCGGGGGGAGGGGGGGGGGAATTTCAGGAACTATAGCAGTGACTTGAACAGAATGTGCTGTTTTGCATGCATTATATAACAATATGAATTTGCAGAAGGTATTGATTACTTGTCTAGTGACCCTGAGAATAGTTACACTACACTTCATGTGTGAATTATTCTAGTTAGAGGTTTTTGAGATGGGACTCTATTTCAATTGTCATGAGTAGACCCATTAGTTTGCTCTAATGGATGCAGGAGTTCTTGTGTTGTATCAGGTTTTTTTTTTTTGGTGGAGAGGGGCACATACCAGCTTCCAACTCTGTTCTCAACTCATAGCTTTTGTGCTTTGCACAGCATGTGTTGCAGACTAAAAAGTCCTACTTCAATTCTGTAATGAGTACCTTAAAGATACAAACTTCCTTCTGATGTTCACGCAGCTAACACTGGTAGAGAAGCCAGCCACTCTAAAGAATAGACCACACAAACACTTACAGAAGCCTCCAACTGGCACTACTCCAGCATAGGGGGGCCTTGTGCCCTCAAGAGCTGCTGCAAACTGCTGCATGCACAGAGTCCAATGTCATATCATGTGATTTTTCCACTATTCTTTGGAGGCACAGTCCATCTCTTTCCTTATATTTCAGCAGCTTGGAGCCATATCTAGGCCCTTTTTTTTTGGTGATTATGTAATATGACATCAGGTTTTGTGCATGCACAACATTGTCTTTTCCATTCTTCCTTTAGTTCATTTTTAGTAAATTTGTCAACTTAGCAGTTGGAGTTCTTAGATTTGTTCTCTTTGGATTTCTCTCTGCCATGTGTGTAGTTATTACTATATTACTGATTAGTATTCTAACATACTTTGAATTTCCTTCTACTAGTTGTGTAACTTAGCCACAACCTCCAGAGGTTGTTCTTACAGCAGAACAAGTCTCTAGCTTTGGTCTAGAAGCACTTTCTAGCTTGATTGAACCTTTTTTGTTCCTAGAAGTCTTTTCTCCACCAATTTTCCTGCTGTCTCTTTGCTTCTATAACTCAACCAGTTCCTTTAGCCACTTGTTTTAGCACTTCTACCCCAGAAAACAATGCCTGAACTTGTCTGCTGGCTCTAAAAGAATAGATACAGGCTATTCAAGCTTTCTTTGCCACCAACACTATTTCTCAGACTCTCCAAGCACTTTTAAAGTGTCTCTCTGCTCCTTCAGCACTTCTTGCAGTCCTGCATCACCTACATCCAGCTGAGTGGCAGGGCCTTTGGTTCTGACATGCTGAAGATTGCATGAATTCTATCTTACATGAAGTTAGAGCAAGCCTCTACTTATGCTCTTCAGGTCTTTTGATGCTCTGGAGGTGTAGCAAGCTTCAAAGACTGAGATGCCTTTGAGAAAGACTTTTAAGCTAAGTTCTTTTCTTTGGATTCAGCAAAGACTGCAGCCCTTTTTCTTCAGCATTGCAGCCAGTACAGCCAAAGGAAGCGCTTTCTATATGAGTACATTGACTTTTTTTGTGCACTAGTTGAGCAGGCTGAGTATCCAAATGGCCTCCAGCTCTGCTTCACCTTCAGAGAGGGTCTTCATCCTACTCTCATGGATCAAATTGACAGCTTAGCTGAGAGTCAACCAGACAACAGCTGCATGGAGATCTAGTTCAAGGTTTCAAGGGACCAATTGCATCTCATGGAGCTAAAGCATGAGCATTGACATCCTCAAACCTTCTTTGCTTTGCCCTGCCCATCAGTTCCATTGTCCAGCTCCTCCTCCTCTAGCAGTCATGCCTTTTACAGCCCCTATTGCTTGACTCTTGCCATCAGAAGTACTCATAGATAGATATTGATGCCTCTTGCTAAAAAGTCTAGCCACTTTGCATGCTACTGCCTTCAGGAATTAGAAGTATGCCACTTCTCTCCAGTTGAGCAGAAGGAGCTTCTAGTACAGCTTCTGGCTGCTAAAAATGCAGCTGGAGACTCTTTCTCAGATGCACCTTGACTAAGCATCCCTCCTAGGAGCTATCTGAGGCTTCTGCTCCCTCTTCAGGGTTGGAGAAGGATTTTTAATTAAGCAATGGATGAGTTGTATGCCTCTGCCACTTAGTGCTGATTGGGTTGTCTGTTTGTTGATGGAATGTTGCAATACATCCTCTTCTGCTGATGATTCTCTGAATGAAACTGTAAGCACTTCTAACATACAGAACACTGCCTTAGTCAAAGATTTAGCTGGGCTTTCTTCTTCTTATTCTCTGTGCCCACATATTCCAGTCTAGAAACAATGCTTACTCTACCAATATGTTATAGCCTCTACTCTATTTCCTAACTCACTGCACCGGAATGTGAAGATAGAGATGACTGACATGCAAAAAAATCAGAGCATTATAGCCCTACTAGACAGTGGTGCTACAGGACTCTTCCTTGATGTGAACCATGTGGAACATTATAAGCTCACTACTCAGCTCCTCTCTCATCCTATCCTAGTCTACAACATTGATGGTATGCTCAACAAAGCTAGATCTATTCATTTTGTGGTAGATCTGGTGCTTTGTTATCAGATACACTCTAAGCATGCTGCCTTTGCAGTCACTAGTCTAGGAAAGCAAGATATGATCCTGGGATTTATATGGCACTAAGACCATAATTCTGAGATTGACTAGGCTAAGGATAAGGTGCACATGGCCCCTCAACATTGTTCTACATGTGCAGATAAGGCAAGAAAAGAGCATAGAGGACAGGTTAAGAAGCATGCTGCCATATGTGCTTGTTGCATAGGGCACCTTTCTTATTGACTTGTTGAACCCCCCTCCCTTGGTGTTCCCTCATAGAGAGGTCTTCTACAAGGATGTTCAAGGTGTAGAATGTGGACTCCAGCAGAATAAAGGACAAGAAGGTGAGTTTGCTAGTGCTTCTAATCCTGAGTCTTCAGATGAGGCAATTGAGGTAGGTAATAGGATCTATGCTGTGGCTCTTCAACCTCCACCTATAGAGGCTGAGATTTGGGCTAGTCAAACTACTTCCCAGCAGTTGGCCTAAGCCTTTGCAACCAACTCTGAGAGAAAGCCTTTCTATAACAGCACTCCTCATCACTTTTTTGACTTTGGAGATCTCTTCTCTAAAGCCTCCTTTGATTCACTTTCAGAGCACAAGCAGTGGAATCATGCCATTGAACTCATTCTAGATGCAGAACTATTTAGCTGCAAAGTGTATTCCCTGGATCTTTGTGAGCAGAATGAGCTAGATGTGTTTTTGCAGGAGAATCTTGACTTCAGCTGGATACATCCTTCAAAGTCTTCTATGGCTTCTCCTGTCTTCTTCATCAAGAAGAAAAATTGATTACTTTGTCTGGTTCAGGACTATTGTGTTCTGAATGCAATGATAGTAAGAAACCACTATTCCTTGCCACTCATCCCTGAGCTTGTCAACAACTTCTGTAGTGTGCACTATTTCACCAGGTTGGATGTTCAATAAGGCTACAATAATGTGTGCATCAAAGAAGGAAATGAGTGGAAAGCAGCATTCTGAAACAGTTGTAGTCTCTTTGAACCTTTGGTAATGTGCTTTGGCCTCACTAATAGTCATGCCACCTTCCAGACAATGATGAACAACATCTTCCATGACCTGATTGTGGAGGGTGTGGTCTTTATATATCTTTATAACATCCTCATCTATATCAAAATGTTAGAGGAGCACTTGACACATCACATTGAAGTCAAGAACAAATATCACTATAAAGTCAACCACATTTTTAACTCCTGACTCATTTGCAGCTGGCCTCACTATCTCATCTACTGGAAAGGTTCTAGCCCCAAGATGATACTTGAAAACTCCAGAGCAACCTCTCTGCTGCCTTTGCCAAGCTCTGGGACTTTCACACTTAGTAATCCACCAAGCCCCAGGATCCCTGGGGTCAGATGGCAGTAGTGGGCATGACCCCTACCTCTAGATTGACAAGGAATTCAACTTTTACTAAGAGTCCCTACATTTTCTTCCTTTTTTACACTTAATTTCTCAACACTCAACCTTCAAAGCTTAGAACATGTCAAGTCAAAGAAACCCAAGTTTGGTCCTATCTATATCTGCTACAATACATTATATACAGAGAGTTTGTATAAAAAAAAAGAGAAAAGAAAAGACCCACACTACAAAATGAGCCAAGTTCAAGAAAACTACTACACTAGAGCCTTCACTTCCAGTGCTACCACTACTATCACCTCCATGGTCTGCTCTACTATTGCCACCTCTAATACCTCCATTACTATAGCCAGGGCCTTCTTCTACAAAGGCAGAGGATCCTTTGCATTGGCTGCTGCTTCCATCTATATCACTGATGCCACAGGGTTCTGGTGGTGGTGTGCCACCAACAGCCCCTCCATATGCTCTATTGCCTGCACTACTTCCAACAAAAAGCTCAGCAGCATTCTCTCAAGTCCCTGCTACAGTGAGGCAAACAATAACAAGACTCCATTCAGTAGGAGTCAATGCTCCTGCATCTACTTTATAAAGAATCAATGACTGAACCAAAGTCAGAAGATGAGACTGACTCTATTTTGTGACCCATGTGCCTGCCAACTCCTCTGCCAACTACTCTTCATGGCAGGCCCAGTCTCCTGCCATCTCCAGCCCCTCTGCAAGCATCCAGACTTTCTTTCAGCCAGCCTTGCATGCTCTACTCTCTAGTCTCATGTCTAGTAAGAACAGTCAGACCATATATCCAAGGTGTGTTTTGAATTTATGCTCCATGCAATAGCATCTGGTCTGGCACTAAAGGAAAATGTTTAGGCATCCCTTCAGAGATGATAAGGTCCAATGTTCCTTGTATAATACAAAGAATTGTTGAAGTTCTCTGAATAAAGAGAACATGTTGACAAGAGATGGAGCTATAAGGAACAATGTCTCTGTAGGCCCTCTTTTCATGCCCTGCTCCAATGCACTCCAGAGTCCTGCCACCTCATCCTATATTTCTGCCAATTCCCTCACTATTGTATCCTGCATTATGCAAAGCCTACTTTGCATGTGCCACTCTATCACCAGCTTGCAGCATGCCTCTGCCAACTCTCAGAGCAACTTTGACAAGTCACCCTACATCACCTTCTCACACAGAACCTCTGCCCCTTACCACTTCTGGCTCTTATTCAACTGGTCATGCTAATGTTGGCTGGAAAGCAGACATGTGGTTGTTGCTGCAGTGATGCTCTGATTACTTATTGTTCTGCCTCTCCTGGCTGTTCTAAGCCCTCCAAGTCTCCCCAAACTCCTACCATGCCTCCATCTTGCCCTCCTCTAGCCATCTTTCTTGCTTAAGAGCTTCTGTCTACTGATAATAAAGTCTCTTGTTACAAATGCACTCTTGAGCTTTCCAACTTTCTGGTTGTGCACATTGTTGGACATTAAGAGCAGGGCCTTAAACAAGCCCATGACCTGTTAGCTGGCTGCCTTTTTAGCTGATTCAGTTGGTGGTGAAGGCTGATGCTTTGTCACTATTCAGGGCACCAACCAGCAGATTGGTCAAGCCTTTGCTGTTTTTAGAAAGCATATTGCTAAGAAGTATGTGCATGCACTACAAAAGCAGTAGTCTGGCAATGCTGTGCCAGCAGTTGCTATGCTAACCCCCTCATAAGACAGTGCTTCATTCACTCTAAAACCCCTTACTTAATCAGCACTGCTTCCTTGTTCTATAGCCCCCATGCTTGACTCTATCTTGGATTTCTCTAAATCTGCAGATTGGGATGATCCAATTCCTTTATCAACTCCAGTGGTGTCTTCACTGCTATCTGGCTTACCTATGGCCCTCTCTACTCCAACTCTAGCTCTGTTGTCTTCAATAGTCACTGACTATGCCTATAGGCATTATGCCTGAGACACTTCTGTGATACTGCACAGCACTAACACTGCTTGTTGCTCTCATCTGCTTCAAAGAAAGTAAACACTGTTTGTCAAGGTAACAAAGCTAGAAGAGGGGCTAATGTAAGGATACCAGTCTTTGGACTGTGTCCAACACTATTCCAAGCTTGGTCCAATGATGCACCCACTCCTAGCACTTCTGAATGACTGCTTGGCCTACTCTGTTCTCTTCTGTTCTGCAGTAGTCAGCCTTGATGAGTCATATACATAAACCTTACTCAGCATTGATTATTGTTAGTCATACTCTATTATACAAGCTATGATCTGTGCCTTTGTTCAGTTAAGGCCTTGCATATTGAAGTGTGAGGCTTGATTCTACCCTCAACCTCACTTTGTTTGGTTAAGGCCCTTGCTTTGGTATAAGTTTGATATCACATATGTCAAAAGCAAGCTAAATAAAATAGCAGATTGTCTGTTACAATATTATAAAAGCAATCAATGAAACAAGGTACACAAAGTGCACCAATATGTTAATGCAGATATTTATATTGACCTAGAAGGTGAAGACTTGCTATTTCAATGATAAATTGAAGTGAAAGATAATGCTGTATAGATTGAGGCCATGCATGCAATGGAGGTTCAACATAGTAAACAGCTTCAGAAGGTGCAGGAGGAGTGAGATATTTAAGTCAAAACTTTAGGTTGCAACTAATAGGAAGAGGATAAAACTGAACTGATGCCAAAGACTCAGTTGCAAAAGGAAGTACTAGCCTTAGAGAGGGACATGGAACTGGGAGAAACACTAGATGGATTCAATGCTAGGCAATTACTAGCATTCCATTGTACCAATGACTTTTGACAACAGAAAGTTCAACATGCATATGGAAATAAGCTATACTTTGAAGTACTGGAGCATCTTATGGACCACCTTGGATCTCAATAAATGGGCTCAATATGTGCTGTACTATAGCCAACTAGACATGCCAAACTGTGCTATTGACATAGCAATTGATGCAGCCTACCAAGTGCATTGGCACACCATGTTTGGGCATGCTCTCATATGAAAATTATTTCCTCAAGAACAAGCCCACTCCATTCTTGCTTGATGCATAGCAAATATATTGGCCAAGCCTGAGTTGGACAAAGAGACAGTGCAAGCATATAATGTTATGCATCCTGAAACACCATTTGTACCAACATCTTAGATGAGTTTCTTGTTTAGTATTCTAAGCTTTTCAGATGAAGCATTTGCAAACATGACACAGGATGATGCATTGTGAGTGTTATTGCATAACTATATTTCTATTAAGTGGGTTGACCATGCATATATATATGGTGTAGCATTTCTTAAACACTAATTTCTGAGACCTACTCCATCTTTAAAACATTATTTTGGAAAGATGACATTGGCATAAAGGATTACAAGTACTTAAAATTCTGGTTAAGCTTTTAGAAGTGTTCAATAGGGTTAAGATCAGGGGATTGGGCTGGCCACCAGAGGATATCAAAGTTGCTATCTTTGAACCACTTGTGAGCCCTCTTAGAGTTGTGTTTGAGGTCATTGTCCTGTTGAAAGTAGCAGGCACCCTCCTCCATCTCCAACTTCTCAAAGCTTTTCTTTGCTCCATTATCCAAAATTAAATTCACAGTAATGCTCTGCATTTATGATCCCAACCACCTCTACCAGCATTTCTACTCTATTCCAACCTATACAGCACTATACCATGAGATTATTCCCTCCTACATGTTTCACAGTAGGTGTAGTGGTTCATTTTGAATGCCTTCTCCTTGTAGCTTCTATATATACTGCTTCATATCTGACCCAATCCTGTTAATCTTTGTCTCATCTGTCCACAACACTCTTTTCTAGTCCTCCAAGTCTAGTTCTGATACTTTTGAGCCTATTTAAGTCATAGTTGCCAATGTCTAGCTTTGAGCATAGGAACTTTCCTCTTTGTAGCAGACTGGTACCTCTTCTCCTTTAGCACATTCTGGACAGTCTGAGGAGAGACAGGGTTGAAATTGTCACTGCAAAAACAAGCTGTAGCTATTAAGCTGTTAATTAAGTTGTCAAGGTCTTTGCATCATCTACAAAAAACTGTACCATGTCAAGCAAGGTATGGGTCACATGACAGTTATGAGCCATGTATAATGCCACTTGCAGGGTCTGAACTATGTATGGGTGACACCAGGCTGCTAGGAGCAATATAAGGTACTACCTGCAGAGTATAAACTAAGTCTGGTAACATCAGGCTGTTACATCTCAGACATAGTATTAGGAAGCAAGTGTTACCATGTATTGGACTACCAAGCAGGTATTTCACATGTATAGTATATAGCTGCCAGATATAAGTAACAACATATACTTGAATATCTTAACTAATATTACATCAGAGTTTGATAGATCCCAAGTCATGAAAATTCTCTGTCTCACTGAATAACAGGTTGTATGCCAACACAGTACTCTATATACTACTCTAATCCTTGTATATAATTACAGTCCTTTGGACTAGTGGTAATTATCTCTAACTTTATATTTGGGGATTATGCAATAAAGTTGCTAAGTTCAAATTCTCAATATTGTAAAAATGTAAAGTTAGTATAATTGTAAGTCTTACATGTTAGCCTATCTGTCCTCTTACAGTGCCTTCGTAATGGCAACAATAATAATTAATAAGCTCAAGTTACTAATATGATAGTGTAAATAGTCAAAAAAGTAGAATAAACAGAAAAAACAAACATTTGTTGACATATCTTGTCTGTAGTGACAATCAACCAGATATCTGTGTTAATTTTATTTGTCCATAGCTGGTTTGATCTTGCTCTATTTATACATTAGCAGACATGACCTATATATGGTACTCCAACCATATATGGTATACATTTCTAGCAAGGCATATCTGCTCTGTATAGCTTTTATCCCATGTCTGGTGACATACTTGGATAGTAGCCCTGTTGTATCAGGCTATAGGATGTACCTGGTACTGTTGCTTTTGCTCCTGCCAAAGCATCTCTGGAAATTTCCCAAGAAACTGGTGTCAAATCCATGATCTTTTGAGTTTCAAATCTACAATAATAAAAAACATATATTTCTATTTTTTTTTTCATTTTATTCTATGTATAAAAGCTTCCTGTATTTTTTTATAGTCTGGCATGATGGAAAGCATAAAAATAAGAAATACTGAAGTTAAGAATACATTTTTTCAAGCTATTGTAGTGTATAACAACACAATACATGAATTTACATTCAAAACTGTCATACTACATAGCACTATGCAATGCCTCAAGTGCTAGGATTTTGTTGTCAAATTCATCAAAATTTTTGGCTCACTGGGCCAAACTAGTCAAATCTGCAATATTACAAACCAAAGTTCTCTTCTAGAAGCCTCAAATCTGCAATGTTAAAACATAGATTTGGCAAAATTTTCTTTTCAAATCTGCTATTTCATAGACAAGCTTTGGCAGGAGTTTTCTAGGGCCTCATTTTCTGAAGTATACTTACCTCAGCTTTATTACCCTTGACCCTACTATTTTTTGTCCTCAATTTTTGCTGCATTTTTCCCTTAATCATGTGATCTATTGTTCATTTCATCACTTTGTCCTTGAATTTTGATGCACCGGCTATAATGTCTGGCAATTACTTATTGGTCTCCTTACACTTGTGTTCTTGATTTTTGACACACCAGCTATAATGTCCAGCTATTATTTGGTCCCACTCATGTCCTCAATTTTAATGCACCAACTATAAAATCTGGGTATTGGTTTTCATCCACTCATGTTCTCAATTTGTGATGCACCAGCTACAATGTCTAGCTAATACTTTTCTCTTCTAAATTTTTTTGTATATTTTTCTTGATTGTTTAGTTTTTCAGATATTTTATATCTATTTACTTTTTTTAATTTTTATAGCCACTGAAGAAAACATAGCAAGGTCTGAAGCACTTCATTGAAGCAATAGCCTCTAGCATTCATGTTCTCCAATTAAAAATAAACCTTATCTTATTTAATACCTATGTTTTTAGCTTGGAATCCATTGTGTAAACCCTTGCATCACTGTCTCTTCCATATTTTCAATATTGACATTAATTGCTGTCCAAAGTCAGCCTTTTTAATGGGATTCTGATGATTCATCAACAGCACAACAATGTCATTTGTGTTCAAATAACATGGCCACATTAGTCAGCCACTGCTGGAGTGGTACATTAATCATGTAACCATATTAGTCAGCCACTGCTGGAGCAGAAAACTGGTCATGTGACCTCATTTCTGCTACTTGTTAGTAAGTTTTGTAGTACAATCATACCACTGACTCTGTTTTTGCTTATTTCCAATCATTCTAGTTAGTTTCCACACCATTCACATATTTACTGCTCCATTCTGTTTGGCATGGATTGGTGTTGAACAGAATTTCATTTATTCCTGTTCAGTCACCTAATAGTAGGTTGCTGTCAATCTGACAATTGAAAGTGACTTCACCAACAACTTTCTATACAATTGCAGACAATTGAATATAACAAACTAATTTTAAAGAGCTGAGTGATCCATGAAATCTTTGTTTCATCATGAAAACATGTTATTTAGGCTCTATTAAGCAGAATTTCATGAGCCAATTCCTTGATTTTATAGGTATTAAGATTTGTACTCCAAAAAATTGGCAGTTTCTAAAAAAAATCTCCAAAAGTGCAGAATCAATAGCTTTGGATTATCTGAGTATGAATCTGTAAAAACATTGGCAAATTCACAAGTAGATCCTCTGCAAAAAATACAACAAAATCAGACCTTGTCATCACTATTGTGCTTGTCAATGAAGCATGGATGACACCAGAAACAACAGCACAACATCTCTGGGCTCCAAAATGAAAAGTCAGTGAAGAACTTCCATGCTGTTAGCTCCAAAAGTCATAGATTACATTGATCTCATGCATGCAGCCCAGATGACAGTGCTAGGAGTGATGCAAATGATGAACTCACTTGGAAAACCATGAGATTTGCTCTAGATAAGGAGTTTGTTGAAGGAGAGCAAGATGGAGAAGAGGAAATTGAGTTTGAAGGAGATGAGGACTGAGAAGATGAGAGACTCACTGAAAAAAAAATGACTCTTCCTAATGGCCAGCCCAAAGGCCTGTATCAAGTCCTTAAGGAGCACAGTTTCAATATCAAACAGAGGTTCTTCTGCTCCTGCCAGGGTGACCTTCACTATCCTTGTGACACGGGGATTCGCCTTGAGGACCGGCCATTCAATCCTAGCCCATACCGTTCTTGGGTTGAAGTTGTTGACGCCGACGTTCTCTTCGAGCAGAACATGCACCGTCCCTGACGAAAGTTCTGCAAATGCCTGTGATGCGTTCTTCCAGAATCGTTTAACCGCTTTATCGCCAAAATTACCTCTCACATTCTTGTGTAGGTTCCATTTCTCATCCCACGCTAAATCAAGAATCTTTTCACCCGTCCTTTCCGCTCGCTCGCGTGCTGGATTCATGAACCCTGTGCTACCCCCGCAATAGAACAGAGACTTGTCTGGCTCGATGTGAATGTGTTTTTTCATTTCATCAACACTAGGGACTGGCTCAAAACGGGGCTTTGGTCTCTGAGTCTGAGTTTGAACTGCGGTCCCACTTGCGGGTTTCGGTGGACGTGTGGCATTGATCGGTTTGGGTTTTGGCTTATCACTTTGACTATTGGCGACTTTGTTTGGTGTGCTGCGAGGTACGATCTCCGTCAAATGATCTAGCGGCGCAGGATCATGACGCTTCTCGTCCTGACTACGTGGGGCCGAGAGCTCATCAAAGACAAGAGCATTGACATGCGGTGGCGGGAGGACACGATCTGAGGAGGACAACAGATGATGATTGCCAAGAGTCCGATAGTGGCCAACCGCGTCGTCGAATTTGAAATGACTTGTTTCAGCAACTGGAAGAGGTGCAGCCAGTGCACGCAGCGCGACGCAGGCAGCAAGGAGTAGTGACGTGAAATGCATATCGAGGATTTACAACTATAATGAAGTGGTTAAAAAGTGGCGGGACATACGTATAATTATAACAGACTCACGTTCGATGATACACTTTGCGAAAGAAGGAACACGAGTCCGGCTCGTGCTCTCAGTAGACCAGCTAGCTGGAAATATCCAAACTGCCGTCGACCTTTATATTACTTATTCTTCGTGCTGGTCTCCATGGAAATAAATCAATATTTCCGCATCACATGCCCTGGAATGAAATATATATTTCCGAGTGGATACATATAGAAATCAGAAATTCCGCCGACATCAGCCATTCGCAAGTTCTGAAGATGCTATAATGCACACGCCATAAAAGCGAGCCCTAGTTTGTGGTTAACAGATGTTCTATGGGACGAGACTTGCAAGTTGAGGATATGTTTTAAGCCATTTTAGCACAGGGGTTTCCTCTGACACCGAACTTATTGGTTGTTATTGTCCTACCCCGGTAGAAATTTCAAGCGAAAGCCCGCCCGCATTACATACTATGTACTCCGGAACTCGAAGTCATTCATCAAACAATCCTGCCTCCTGCGGTTAATGGCCTACGAAGTTCCATCAATCGCTAAGATGGGGCATCTGGTGGGCGCGGATTATGTCGATGGACCCTTGACACTGCATTGTGTTCCTTCTCCAATTGTCATCACATAACGACGCTCGACCCTTGCCCTTAGATACAAAGTCTTTCTGAGAACATTTCGCTCAGTGCCTTCAAATACTCTCCCTCAATGACTAGGACAGGTCAGTTTTCTTTATAGCTGAAATGTCATCTGACTCTAATGTCTTTGGCAGAAGCACAGGTCACTGAAGACATTAACGAAGCCATCAGCAATGGCAATCTCGAAAGCACAACTATCCTCCTTGACGAGTGGGCCAGTCTCTTCTCCACTCCCCTCAGTCTCAATTTCCTTGAACTCGCTTGCCAAACCGGGCCCGCATCCATCGTCTCCCTCCTCCTATCTAGGGATGTCGAATCAAAGGATTATGTCGATGCTCTCATTACTGCCTGTGAATCCGAATGTTGTCTTGAGATTCTCCAAGCTTTTATTGA
>JAGGAP010000128.1:0-74698 GCA_017657235.1 Termitomyces sp. T73sscA | reverse complement strand
GCTTTGAACTTGGTTCGATTTCCATGTTCATCAAGTTTCTCTTTTAGAATTATTTTACTTCCCACAGGTTTCTTTCCGGGAGGCAAAGAGTCGACCTCTTCAAATACGCCGCACTGTACAAGTTGTGATAGTTTGTCATCAATTGCTGTTTGCCATTTGTCAACATCATTAGAAGCTAAAGCTTCTTGAATGTCTGGACCAGTAATGGCAACAAACACCGAGTGTTGGCCTGATTCTTGAGTCAAAGAATCATTGTCTTGTTGGTAACGCTTAGGAGGTCATCGTTCTCAGACTGGATGTTCACAACGAGGCAAATCTTCCCATCTCCTTGACTTGCGAGGAGCTGATGGTACCGTGGAAGAATCTTGGGTACAGGTAGGAGTAGTTGGTCAGGATGGAGATGGATACATTAAGTCTTCATTTGGAGTACTACCTTCAGAGGCACTGATGTAAGGATTGTTGCCTTCCGTTAGCTGAGAGATGTCACTCAGTTGAGAAGGCATATAGATTTTGCGAGATACATCATCATCTGGATACGGCTCAGCGTTAACCAGGTTTTTAATGCGTTGGGGTGGTGTTGAGGCCGCAGTAGGGTCAACTTGAGCTAATTTGCTGGGGATATCATCTTCATAAAATTGCACATTGCGTGAGGTGATCAATTTCCCATTTTCAAGATCTTCAAGTCAATAACCCTTGGTTTTGTCAGCCCACCATCCAAGCATGCGTACATGCACAGCTCTTGACTCAAGCTTTCCATGCCTCACTTCTTTTGGAACATGTGCCCAACCATAGGATCCAAATACTTGGAGATGCGAAACATCCGGTTTTTCTTTTGTTCTGCTGATTTTGGTGAACGGGATCTTTCCATTTAGAGCCGAAGTGGGCATGATGGATCAGATGTAAACAGCGTACATAAACGCCTCTCCCCAATAACGTAAGTCCATTTTCGCAGCATGTAGCATGCTTTGAGTCATTTCCATTAGGACAGCTATAGCGCATTTGGCAATGCCATTTTGTTGAGGACGATACGGATTAGTTGTTTCGTGCTTTATTCCATTCCTTGCGCAGAACTCATTCATAGTAGAATTGATGAATTCAGAGCCGTTGTTGGTCCATATTATTTTTACTAGACAGCCGGTCTGACGTTCGAGTCTGGCAACAACAGCACGCACTTCTCCTCCGGTTTCTTCTTTACTCCTCAAGAGTATTCTGGTAGGATATTTTTGGCTAACTTCAACAATGACAAGGCCATATAAATAGCCATCCTAGGTAGGCACGTTCATTGGTCCCATGAGATCAATTACGAGCAGTTCATTCAAGTCATACTCTTTTGAGCTGACTTCTGGCAAAGGGGGACGTGTTGACTTCCCTTCCATGCAGCCGCTGCACAGATGGTCGAACTCCTCAGGCAAGGCGATTTTTAATCCCATCACAAGGTTTTTATCAGCCATGGATTTTATGACACAAGGACTGATGTGACCAAATTGTCGATGCTATAATCGCATAGTCAATTCACTCGCTATATAGGTGACATGGCCGTTTGACGTTCCAATATGCATGCAGTCAATTTGGTATAACGTGCCGTGTAAGCCAATTAAATCTGCTCTCATAAATTCATGATCCTCCCAAAATAGGCTGATTCCATAGCAATATGTGTTAAACATGACACCGACTTGTTGTAACAAACCTAGGCTGATGAGGTTGGCTCCCAGATCAGGAATATGGAGGACGTTATCAAGGCAAATATTGTTAGTCCCATCAGACACATTGATTCATATGGCAATAGATCCTGTGCCAGCAACCCGAAGTCTATTCAAACCACCTACCGAAATATATTGATTCTCAGTTTTGTGATACTTGAAGAACCATTTGCGGTCGGAAAGCATGTGACATGTAGCGGTGCTATCAAGGAGTAAGCCTTGCGGCATTCCATCCCCTGATGCCATTAGGACTTTGCCAACTTCTTGGGCATTTTCAGCGTGATTATTTACTGCCAAATTAGCAGTGCCGAGATTTTTAGGTTTCTTCAGCTTGGGACATTTGGGACTCCAATGTCCCTTTTCTCCACAATTATGACATATGTCATCGGGCTTGACTTCTCTTTTGGGTTTCAGTTTAGACTTCCTTGTATTTTTGAAATCACGTTTATTACTCCCACTGGACAAAGAACTATCTTTTGCCGCAAAGGCTAAGGTTTTCGAGGAAGAACTTTCTTCTAGCATAGTTCTTTTGTACACAAGCATTAGCTCAGTCACGACGTTATCCAGGGTGAGTGTATTGTCATGATGTAATAGATTTTGTTTGACAATCTCCCATGTAGGAATTTGAGGAAGTGAAAAGAAGATGGCGTTGATGATTGTGTAGTCGTCAACCCTGTGGCCCGTTTTGATAAATCAACGATGGATGTTAAGGTAGAAACTGATATGGTCAGAGATGGAAGAGTGCCCATCCCATTTTTTTGTGTAGAGCTGTTAATAATAGTAATGAATGTTCATACTGCCTTGCTGATCGACGAAATTTTTGTGGAGATGGTCCCATAAATCCTTCGAATTGGTGAAGCCAATAATTGATTCACGCTGAGTGTACTCGACTGCATTTCGGATTAAACCGACAGCGGCATTGTTTTTGTTCAACCATCATTCATATTTTTCAACTGCTTGTTCCCAGGCATTATATCCCTTGGACTGCATGACGTTATACAATTCCTGACCTTCCTTTTGCACAATGGTGGGAGAGCTGACGGCAGTAGGACACGAGGTAGTTAAGCAGTCGGGATAATCATCGGGCAGTTTGGAAGGACATTTCTCCTGTCCAGAGACAACTCCCCAAAGGGATTTGGCCAATAAGGTGGACTGCATATTGTCCGACCATAAGTGGTAATTTGCGCCATTAAACTTTGAGAACTGCAAAGTCTCAGAAGTTGATTTGCGATCTCCGGGGCCCATAACCTGACAAAGCATAGCACAGAGAATAAATATATTTGGTGTAGGTTAAGTACAACTGAAGTTTGGACTGAAGTTTGGAATAAAAGGACGATAAGTACAGCAAGATGATTTAGTATAATTTATACACACCTGAAGTTCAGAATAAAAGGACAATCCGAACCTCAGAATGCAGAGGAGTTTATAAGCACTCATAGTGCTGAAACATACACGGAAGATTAATAATAAAACATATGTTATGAGTAATTGTAATAGCATAAAGATTATAAATCATGTATGAACGTACATAGTAAATGATGAGTGCATGACGAGCAAATGCTTCCATAGTCAGACATCGTTTCCTTCGACATATATCAGCATTCATCGTCGCTTCATAGAGGCTGGTCACAACATTGATGATTACAATCTTGAATGCAATACTATTGTCCTTGCCAAAGACCCCAACCTGGGAAGTTGTCAAGCAGAACCTACTACTTCGCGGTGCAACCCTTACACTGGAGGTAGTTACGACTGAATTACTATCATTCTATGACCAACTTATATTGGACAATTCTGCTTCAAACAAATCATTGGCTTTTCTTTTGAAAAGTGATCGTAACTCAAGTGGGAGTAAATTCGACTCAAAATGTACCAAGAAGTTTATGAGACCTAAGTGCGAGCTGAGGCCCCACAATATTTGCCATAACTGTGGCAAAAAAAGTTACTGGCATCTGAAATGTCCAAAATTAAATAAATCAAAACCAGTTGGTAAAGCAAATGTATCACTTGCTACAAAGGACTCAGCCTCGCGTGAAATTGGCAAGCTGCTGATGGCCTCTAATAGTGGAATGCCTTCAGACCTACTACTTGATAGTGCTGCCTCTTGCCATATGGTAGCGCATTGCTTGCACTTCATAAATTATCAAAAGGTCAATAATCAGCATATCTCTGTTGGTGGCATGAATACTCTATCCGTGGCTGGAAAAGGTACCATTACCTTCAGAACATGCTTGTCCAGTGGAGTCACTGATGTCCAATTGTACAATGTCCTGCACATTCCCGCTCTAGGCACAGATCTAATAAGTCTAGGTTCACTACATAGGGCTGGAGTCACGTTCAATAGTCTTCCACACAGCATCAGCCTTATTTGAAACAGAAAAGAGTTCCTTCAAGCTAATCTAATTGGGACACAAGGAACCCTTTACCAAATTATAACAATGACTATGGGTGTTGACAAAAATAAAGTGGCTTACCTAGCTAGTTGACCCACTATGCAGCTCTGGCACCGCCATTTAGGGCATATTAGCCCATGAACTATCAAAATGATGGTGGACAACAATCTCATCACTGGTATAAACTTAAAGTTACCTTGCAAATTTGACCGACTTTGCAGCAGCTGTGCAGAGGAAAAGTCCACACGACCTCCTCTTCCAGACTCCAGTCAAACACACTACAATATGAACGAACTATTAGTTGTGGATTTGACTGGCCCTATGTCAGTACCTACATGGGATGGCAAACAATATGCATTGGTTGTGGTTGAAGCAAGCCGACATTACTCCTCTGGTGAACTTCTCAAAAATAAAAATGAAGTCTATCCAACAGTCTGAAATAAAGTTGCCTGATATAAACGTGAAAGTGGAAAACTAGTCAAAATTATACGAACTAATAATGGCAGCGAGTTTGTTAATTCTGCAATGCAAGAATTTTGTAAACAAAATAGAATCATGCATCAAACCACGAACCCTTACTGACCTCAGCAAAACGGTATTGCTGAACATACAATTGCAGTACTAATGGAGATGGTTCAGAGCATGTTACATGCTGCCAGAATGGACTTACGTTACTGGGGCAAAGCATTCCTATATGCTGTATACATTCGTTCAGTCACGCCAATGTCTGCACTTCAGGGCAAAATACCTTATACCGAGTGGTATGGTCGAAAATCTGACTTATCCCACATGAGAATCTTTGGATCCTTGGGATGGGCTCATGTACCTAAAAAAGTTTGTCAAGGAAAATTAGAGTCGCATGCAGTATGTGTCAGAATGTTGGGGTAGTAGTCTAACAAGACAAAGAGATATAAACTTGAAGATTTGGAGAATGGCAATTTGATTACCTCGAGAGATGTTGAATTCTATGAGGATGATACGCCAAGTGAGCTGGCATGCTTTGTTTCAGGACTCACTAGTTCATTCACAGACAAAATTAACAAGTTTATCAACACGGCTATCTATCCTGAAGGAACCTCTGCGAATCAAGTATCAATTCCTAACCCATCCTCCAAATCAGAAGCAGAAACAATATTAGAAACATTGGATTTACCTGATGATGATGATGAAAGAGATACTCCTGTCAAGGATCTCCAATATCCAACTGTTTCTCCCCTGCTCTCTCACCCTCAATCACCCAATCTCAATGTACCTCCTGCCCCTCAAAAAACAACCAAATGGGAGGACTTGCCCAGACAAATGCCATTGACATGCACTAAGAAGATTCCAATCAGATATCAACAAAGTCCAGAGTCCGATGAACATGCCAAACACACGGCTTTTGTGGCTGTTTCAGGACCTTGTGTTGAAGATGCTTTACAATCCCCTCAAGCTGATGACTGGAAGCATGCCATCCAAATTGAATATGAGCAATTAGTCAAGAAACAAGTCTTTGTAGAAGTCAACAACTTGCCTCCTGGTAAACGTTTGGTAGGAAGTAAAGTTATTCTCAAAGAGAAACTTGACCAAAATGGCAATCACACTAAGTATAAAGCTCAAATTGTCGCTCAAGGTTTCTCCCAGATTCCAAATATTGATTATAACGACACATTCTCTTCAGTAGCAAAGTTCATGACACTCAGAGTGTTCCTTACCTTAGCCATGACTCTGGATTTTGAAATCCATCAAATCAATATGATAGGCGCATATTTAGAGGGACACCTTGATGAAGAAATTTACATGAAAGCGCCTCCAGGGATAGGCAAAGCTAAATACTGGAAATTGTTGAAGGCCATCTATGGCCTTAAACAAGCTGGACAAAAATAGAAGGAAAAGCTTCATGACGTTCTTGTGAGCTTAGGCTTTAAACCCTCTCGTGCTGATGATTGCCTTTGGATTTTTCGTGATAAGAATGGCATTATTCTTATTGTTATTGTCTATGTTGACAACATGGCTATTGTGGAT
Source organism: Termitomyces sp. T73sscA (assembly GCA_017657235.1). Classification (NCBI taxonomy): domain Eukaryota; kingdom Fungi; phylum Basidiomycota; class Agaricomycetes; order Agaricales; family Lyophyllaceae; genus Termitomyces; species Termitomyces sp. T73sscA. The sequence goes on along the minus strand of JAGGAP010000128.1, from coordinate 68,601 downwards.
AAAAACCTTGTCAAGTTTGCATCATTCAAGAAGAACATAGATCAACAATTCGATATTACTGATTTAGGCAAAATACATTACATTCTTGGTCTCCAAGTTAAACAAAACTGCCAAGATCACGCCATTTATCTTAATCAATTGCTTTATATTGATTCAATCCTCAAACAATCCAGAATGATCTCCTGCCATCCCATATCCACACCATTACTGACCAATCATAATTTATCTCTATTACAGGCCTTCGCTACGAACAAAAATCAAAATGCCTATCTGGATTATGCTAACAGACTAAACTATCTATCTTTGGTTGGCTTGTTAGTTTATGCTATGCAAACGCATCCTGACATCCAATTTTCAGTCAGTCTCCTAGCTCAATTCTCTAATAATCCTGGTATTCCTCACCTCACGGGCTATAAACGCGTTTTACGCTACTTAAAAGGGACAAAACATTACTCTTTGAAGCTGGAAAATTGTGACAAAGACACTGCCCTCTTGGTCGGCTAGAGTGATGCTAATTGGGCCCAAGATCAGTACAATCAAAGGTCAATCAGTGGATGGTGTTATGATCTCAATGGTAGTCTTGTTTCATGGTCTTCTTGCAAACAGCTCGTTACTGCAACTTCTACTGTTGAGGCGGAATACATCGCTTCCACCAATGCAACTCGCAAAGTCATATGGCTTAGGTATTTATTAAATGACCTTGATTTTAAACAGATCAAGGCCACAATAATTCATACCAACAACACAGGAAGTATTGCGCTATCTAAAAACCCAGTTGGTCATTTACGAGCTAGACATACTGACATACGCTTCCATTTTATTTGCAAACATATCTCTCACAGAAACATCGAGCTTAAATATATATCTACTCAAGATATGATAGCCGACATACTTACAAAAGCTTTACTGCGACAAACTTTCAAAAAACATCATACACGACTTGGAGTAATCGTGCCTGAGCTGCCTTCAAGTGGGAGTGATGAAGGAATGTGATGGACAGCTCAAGCTAAAGTGCATGTATTGTCTCATTACAAATTTCTATCGTTATAAACGTATGTTTCATTTGCTATTTCCCCTTTAAATCTTCCTTATCTATTACTCATATATTATGCTCATATTACGCACTGAGCAACACATGTCTCTTAAACACAACCCTATTTAAGCTATTTCTACTCTGGAGACAGAATCATCTTCGACTTCTGTCTCCAGGTCAGTCCTAAATTTTTACTTAGTTATTTACATACTAATAATCTTCGACTTCTGTCTCCAGTACTTATAACACTTGAATATATTTCGTTCTGCAATATGTTGCATCATCCTGGCCACCCTCTATGATCACATTTTCCTTTGTCTCAAATCTCATTGTTATTGACAGTATATATATTCCTTATGATACAAAATACACCCTCAGTTGTTTATATCATGGACTGAGGGTGAGCATAGAACTACAATACTTATATTATACAAAATCACTGACTGTACTCTAGACTATAGACTAACTAAGTCTGTAATTATCTAGGATTGGATTACAACACTTTTGAACATAATTATTAGGTCATTTCTGGGAAGCAAAAGCCATAGAAATACTAGAGCTTGCTTTAAATATAGCCATTGATATGTATTTGTTTTTATAATAACATACAGAAATAGGAGATAAGATTATGTTTTATAGAATATACAAACCTGCAAGCATGGACAGGAATGTGGGCATAGAGTGGAATGTAAATGTAAATGTGGCCACAGGTATAAATGCAACATCAGGAAAAAATGTAAATGCAAGGTAGCTTTGAGCAAGTGCACATACACAGCACTTAGTTGTAGTAGGCATCAGTAGACAAGGTAAACCTGAATAGCAGCCATAGTGTATGCATAGCCACAAGTAGGCTGATGCATGATAGCACTACATCAATTATTGAAGAAGGTGATGTCATTCTTAAGTTTTGAAACAAGTACAATAAAAAGATTCATTTGCCAAAGTGTAAGGTATAAAAATGGCTAACCAGCTTTTGTAAAAGAAGGACCATTTGATTCACATGCTACAAATACATGCGGAGGTGGTCAAAATAGTTGATGCATTTGCTGAAGGTTCAATCCATACATGTTGTATATTCTTATGCATTGTATAGCAGCCGCTGTCAAACTTTATTGCTCATAGAAGCCAAGCTAGACACTAGAAGAAATAATTCTATATACTAACAATGCTTTCTACTTGTGTGTGGATGGGATTGGATGGACTGATTGATGGACTGATGGACTTTGCATATCTCAGATATCCACAACATGATGGAACTTGAAGACCATGTTCTACGTTGAACTCAGGTGTAGAGTTCTTAAGCAAGAGAAAACTGGATGACTTAGGCAGTCAAGCATCAAAGCATTAAGGTTCAAGACTTGATCTAAGTGCTGGCTGCTGAAAAAATGTAGTACATTTATTAAAATAAAAGAAAAATAGAACAAGATAGAGTGAGAAGTGATGACAACTGTGAGGTTTGAACTCACGCCCTTGCGGACTGGATGAAGGAAGAACCTAATTCCAGCGCCTTAGACCACTCGGCCAAGTTGCCATGTATTAAAACGCGTGACGGGGGATTCAGTCAGGCATGGGAAAGGGGAGGAAGTCGCAATGGGAACCATGAAGACGCAGTAAAGTCCTGAGGGAACAACCTCTCCTTAGCTAGGAACATCTTTCTGGGGACTCCCTCATTCCATGATTCTAGCGCCACTGATATACACTTTACAGCTACGCATCTCCTAAATACAGCTGTGAGCCGTACGTCAACGATTACACTCGCCAGACACAGTGCGACTGGATGAAACAGCCTTCATAAAGAGCCCCCGGTATACCGCTTTTATTCTTGCGTTGGTTCTATCATTAATATTGCCTCCGCTTGAGTAAAGGACAGGCGATAATCGCATCCTGTACGAGCCGACGTCTGTACAGCACAGATGCGTAACAATGCTTTCTACTTATGCGTGGATGGGATGGGATGGACGCTGATGGACTCCAAAACTTGGCCTTTACGTATTAATCCACAAGTCTTAATAAATAATCCGACCTTAGCTCAGTTGGAAGAGCGTGAGACTGTAATTGTTAACTTGACTATCTCAATGTCGCCTGTTCGAACCAGGCAGGTCGGAATTACTTTTTTACTTACATCCATTCCACTGCCATGGTTGACCGACATGGTTGACACAATTCTTTCAAGAAATATGGAATGAGGACAGCCGCTAATGCGAACAATCGGAGTTGGCAATTTTGAGTGACATTATGCATGGAAATGCTACTTCGCCCAAGGGGTCAGCAACCCCAAACATATCAATGGGGCGGCCCAAAGGGTAACATCTTGTGCCTTGTCGAGGTTGAGATTGTCATGAAGAATAGAAGATATATAGGATTACGCAGAGGCCGTTGAAGCAGGGGTACCTTTGTGAAAGAGATTTCACTCAATATTCGTTGCTACCCGGCCTCGTCTGTACAGTTGAAAATGTGCGAGAGACATGAGCCATCCGTGAATGCATTCACCTGTACAAGTTGCTGTTGTGTCGGCAATAAAGGCAGGTAGAAGCTGAAGTGATTCCGGAATTCCTCGCTTATCATAAAATTGCAAAAGGCCCAACGATTGGAGGCTAAATACCTCTAATAGTACCAAAGCAATCGTTCGACCATCATGTTATCACTTGATAAGAACTGTGAACCATACAATAGGATCGTAAGTAATCGGTCGTTGAAGGAAAAGATGAACTCGTCGATCATTCAATTACGTAGATTAAGACAATAAAGGGATATAAACCGAACGTAAAAAACCACGAAAAAAAAAGTGAACAATCATTACATCATGCAGCCTTCTCGTCTGTGTATTCAACGTTCTATTCAAAGTGACGCATTAGCCAAACTCAAGCTATGACCAGAGGCACTATTACCTCGCGATGAACGCCCTTGACGTGTTGCACAAAGGTCTCATTATCAGCAAGGATCTTCGCACGGTATTTCTCGGAGTTGATGACTGTAATATACTCCGATGAGAACGGGCTGAAATTGACGTTAGAAGATTTAGTTTGACTCACCACTTGATTCGCGATACAGCAGATCAATCTGTTCGAGTGAGAGACCCTTAGTTTCAGGGACGAAGAAGTATCTATCAAGGTATGTTCACGTTAGCGAGTCATTTGGAAGTGGCATGTCGGAATGACATACGTGAAGATGAGGCATCCAGCACAAGTAGAACCCCAGATAAAGAAGACCTTAACTCCGAGATCTGCGGTCTTAACACCAAGCACACCGGTGGTTGATTTGTTGACAAGGTATGGGGTGGCGTAGCCTACGACAGGACATGAGAGACACTCTCCAAGGAGCGAAGAGAAACCGTACCGATACCAAAGTTCCAGAGCCAGTTGCTAGCAACAGCGAGAGACATGGCCTTAGCACGGATGTTGAGGGGCTGGCACAAGACATAAGCTGACTTGATCGGAAACCGCGTTTATAAGTACTTACAGAGAGTTCACCCGTAAGCACCCATACGACAGGTCCCCAGGAGGTGGCGAAGAATGCAATGTAGCTGAAGGTACCATCAAGTCAGCAAACCAGGCTTGTCAAGGTTCAATCTACTACATACATGCACACGAAAGCGATCAGGACACGCTGAGCAGGAAGATTGATGGAATGATCGGCCTGAATGTGACCAGCAGTAACACCGACCTAGGAACAAACACTTGCATACTTTTGCATTAAAGTTGCGGACACAGAAACGTACAATAGCAACGATGAATTCGGAGATACACATGCCTGCAGCGCCGATGAGCAAGAGGCGCCTACGTCCGATCCTGTCGATGAGCTGAACACCGACGATGGTCATGACAGTATTGACGACATCGCAAATAATGCTGAAATGAACGTTTAGCACGGCAAAAGAGACTGACAGATTGATTTACGTGATGAGGAAAGAATTTTGGATACCAGCAGTTTTGAAGAAAGTCTAAGATATCCGAGTTAGGAAACCGAATACTCTTCTGATTGATACAAAGCTTACAGTGCCGTAGTAGACTATAACATTGTGGTAAGCAATGACATGGGAATATACAGACAACAAATGACTTACAAATGAAGTTGATACCGGTCAATTGTTGCCACTACGAATGTCCAAGTAAGATGTGGACGATGGAAAATAGACGGAGTGCTTACTCCTTGAAGAAGGATACCAGTCCAGGTTCGAAGACCATTCTTGCCTTCAGTGTTACGGAAGCAGTCTACCAGACTGTCAGACTCGCTTTGTGAGATAAAACAGAGTAAACATACCTAGGTACGAGCCGTTTCCAATCTTACGATCGGCCTCAAGGGCAGCCATAATCTCATCAAACTCAGTCGAAACTACCGGTGAGTCAGGGGATTGCATGAGGAGGCGACCGAGAGCTAATCTTCCGGCCTCTTCCTTGCCCTTCTTCAACAAGTAACGAGGACTCTCGGGAAGGAATAACTATTCGAGTGTCAGTCACCGATTTGACACTGATGAATCTTCGTACCATTCCAATGACAAGGATAGCAGCCCAAGCGAATTGTACGGCAATAGGGATTCTCCATGAAGAATGGTTTGGTCGCTCCTTGGTGGCATTGAGAACAATGGCAGCGAGGAGAGCACCGATAGTGACTGCGGAAGAATAAGTTTTGAAAAATGAATGAAAACGAGATAAACGCACTGGCGAGTTGGTAAAGACCGACAATCGCTCCACGCAAGTGCTTGGGTGAGCACTCTGATTGGTACATCGGGATAAGGCAGGAAACCAGACCAACACCGAAACCGGCAATGACTGATGTCCTGGTTTGAGCACAGGTTTACGACGGAGATAGAAGCATACTCACCACGTCCAACGACGAAAGTAACCCAATGAGTGTCGAGTTGCAGGCCGACACCAACGGAGAACACTGCACAAGAAGCAATGATACCCCACTTACGGCCAATGAAGTCACCCATAGGGTAGGCGAGCAACGCTCCGAAGAAAGTTCCGGCAGAGAGGATAGAAACCTAAAACCGAAAAAACTTTGGTCCATTATTGACACAGAGGAAAGCACTGCTTACCACCAAACTCTGATCGGGAGTAGGAATATACCAGCCAAGGTTTTCTCCAGAAGTATCGAAAATACCAAATTGTTGGAGCCAATCGTTCATAGCCATGACACCACCGATGGTTCCAGTGTCATAACTTTTGACCGCAAAAGTGTCAGAGCTAACGAAAAAACAAGTTGATGATGTGGAATACAGACCCGAAGAGGATACCGCCGAAGGCTTTATTCAAGAACTGTTAGGGCAAAGAAACAGCGAGAGAGGGTCGGAGGACGTACCCGCGAAGGCAGACATCACCACTGTCCAGAAGAGGGACTTGTTCTCTATGCCAGCACCATCTCCTCCTGGTCCGCCAGCCATTACGTAGATTGCTGTGTAGAAAGAACTTTTAAAAAAGAGAAGGGTTCACACCAAGAATTGGAGTGGTGGAAGGTCAAAAGGTTAGGTGCCCGCTAGTCTCATTTAAATAATGACCCTGGATGAGTCCCGGCCGGAATGGAGAACTATCTCGGGGCCGCCCACGCGTTGGCATGCTATATGTGCCTTGGTATTTGATGCGGGAAACTATAGATGATGGAGTCGAGAAAAAGAAAAAATGCTCGATCATCTGAAGGGGAAAATACTCGATCGCGTCCATGTGTCACACAAAAAGCCAGGAAGAACAGAAGCCTCCCACTTTGATTTTCCAGGTCTCCGTGAATAGGACAGGCATCGATTGCGTGCAAGCAACGTGTATCCCCAGGAAAATGGACAGGCCGGGTATAAGGGTATAAGGAGACTTGTCGTTTTGTCTTCAACGGTATGCGTCACCGTGATCTGTGCGCCAATCACGGGTGCATGTCCCCACACAACAAGCATGGGCTGATGGATCGTGGAACGAGTGTGCCTAGAAGTATGTTTGTCTCCATGGGACAGCCAGGGTAAGATTTTTCCATCAGAATGGCATACGCATAGAAGTCACAAAAATATCCCAGGCGCCGGCAGGCAAGCTGAACCCAAATGGTGTCGGAATGCAGTGTTCAAGTTTGAGCCGTTCAGTTGTCGTTTGGATTTCCAAAATATGTACAAACTTCAATTGATCGGAAGTATAACTCCGTTCATGCGCCTATGTATTCTTCCCTAAGTATTCAGTAAGATTAAGTAGTCATGTATGTATACAGGATATGCAATACGTGGCTTCCTTTTTTTTCACGGTTGACTATACAGCTTGCAGTGCTCAACGGGTATTCCCCGGCTTTCATAAAAATTCCGCTCTTGGCCATATGTAGATCCTCGGAAACGGTCATCTGTCTGTTTTTTTTACCCATTTTGACAATCCTTTGTGCGGGATGATCCTCGGTATTAGCCCGCATGGAGAAACGATTACTGGAGGATCAGCCAATAAAATGAATATGTATGACATAGCGCTCAAGGCCTAAGCACTCATTAGTACTACTTATGTAGTTCGAATCTACACATTACCACCTTGTACAGGCACATGGCCAAGGTTATATCGACCTATTCATAATGTGATTAATACCTACTCTTCAATGTGCAAGTTGTACAGGAAAGCTGATCAGTGAGCGCCGCATATAACAAAGCATGTAAGTACATTGATTGCATTAAGTACGCTGAATGATAAGACAGATTTTTTGTGGCACGGTTGCCTCTGCTCGTCTTACAAGTACTCACTGTAAAAATGATGAGGCGGATTCACAAAGTTTCGTCATGTGAAGAAAAAAGACTCGGACCGTACCTGATAGTTGTTTTCAAGGTATGAACAGGTTTCTCCCTTTTGTGGAAATCGCTGTCAAGTTAGTGAATTATCATTTTCAGGTAGTCTGACTAACAGGTATGACACACCGCCTTGCTCTGGCGCGATCATATGAGAAACAACGTTCCAGTACTAGGAGGCTGGAACATACGAGGTCACCTGCAAGATGAGGTCTATTCTAACTCGCGTCATGTATCCGAACTGCACCCGCAACCATCTCTGTCAATATTTTCCTCGGAGTAAGATCCGATTTTCATGAATTACTCGATTCTACTTGGACCAGAATAAGAGGCGATGAGAACGGAGGGTACCTCAGTAGAGTAAACTTCTATGAGTTATAATCGCAATGGACCATCAGTATAGCCGAGGCTAGACATGACAGGATCAGTTTCGGACCGTAAAATCGAACAACGGGACACAGTGGATTAGACATGCACAGCAATCAACATCGGATTTAAACATTGTCCGTTCGCGTTATCCTGGCCTATGTACACTACAGTGTGATGTTTTGTGTCTATGATTGCGTGGCGAAAGATGGGTGGAACCAGGTGCGACGCCAAAGGTCCTGGCGATAACTATCTACACTTTTGGGTTTAAGCAATTTGATGAGTGCCGGTGAAACCAGAAGATGGGGAGGGGAAAGACGTTACGCTTATGAAAAATGCTCATATGGATTCAGGAGGCATCTACTAAAACACCTTCTGACTTCCGTTTCATAGTCTCTGTTTGTGCAATGTGATTGGAATCCATCAGTTGTGAGCACCACACACTCACCAGCAACCAAAACTTGTTCCCAGTCCTCCTCGAATAGTTCAGGGTTAGAACTGGGATCCGCAATAGACGCTGCAATTTTGGGGCGTTTCTTGTTAATGAGATCAGCCTTCCATGCTTCAACGGCTTTTGAAGCATGGCTGTGGCGACAGGAAACAATCAGATTATGAAGGATGAAGAAACGGGGTTTACGGACCTCGGCGCATATGTACGTGCAAATAATGCAGCTTCAGGCGCCCGTTGGGTTTTCACTAACAAATCCACGCAAGCACCCGCATCACCAAGTTGGAATCTCGTCGCGAATGCAAGATTATTTTGCCCCTTCGCCTCTAAAGACAGAATCACAAGGATTTCAATCACACCTTCACAGGCAAAAGGGAAACCACGAACCAGCTTTCTCGGCCAGCGCATGTAATCCCGCTCGATCGCCGGTCGCCGATAGCAGAAGCATCAGCGCGCTCAAATCATTCGCCTTCTCGAAACACTCCCGCGCAAGGTCAAATCTCCAAACAGTCAAGGCCCGATCTCCTAAAGCCTTCCACTTCAGTTCGGCTTCAGTTTCTGGCACATTGCGTGTGATCTCGAGCGCGGTTTCGAGATCGTCCAGCTGTAGAGCAAGGTCGAACTTGTGGTCTGAATCAGTGGTGAGCTTGATTGCAAGCTCCTTCAGGTCTGCAATGAAACCACGATCAAACTCCAGAGACGCATAGATGCAACAACGTCGTACCCTTGCTTTCCAGGAACCGAGCAACCTTATTCAACTGATCCTTCGGCAGAGTCGGCAGAATCTCGGCGGCTGCTTCCATGTCTCCGCGCAATACGGCAGTCTGGTACTCGACAACAGTGAGCGTGAGCGAATAGCCGTAGATGTGCATATCTTTGTCGGCAAGGTATACGCGATTGTGCCCTGGCATGTATCCGAGGAGGTAGAGAGGGCTGAATTAAACATAACATGGACCTTCGGAATGACAGAGCAAGATGAATAAACTTACGTGTCGAAGGGACTAATGGTATAGGAGTCGTTGCCAACGAAGTAGCACAGACGGTTGTTCGCTGTGGTATAAATGAAGCAGTCGCCAACCCATTTCGCCGTCTTCACGCTAGTAAACGTTATTAGACAGATAATCAAGGCTGATCCACACACCCCACTCACCTTTCAGAGACATCTGCAATGACCTCAAAAGCCTCTTCCACACCCTCATCGGTGATGGATGAATCCTCTGCGACTTTGGCGTCATATGCATCTTGGTCGAATCGGAGGATATAAAATGATTCTTCAGAAGTGATAGCAACTAGTGAACCGCTTCCAGACCAATACACCTGTGTAGCACATTAGACTGAAACACCCTGATAGTTGTCTGGAAAGGACTTACATTCTTGGCATCAACATCTATCCGTCTCACAATTTCACCAGTCTCCCAATCCCAGAACAATACAAATCCTGCACCACGCGCACCAAGGAGGGTACCTCCATGCAGACCATCAAGTGCCCAGCTCCCGGAACCCTTCATACCTGCTCCAGGACGTTCCTTGAAATTCTTGTACACCTTTAGTTTAACTTTGCTCTCGAGAACAGCATACGTGTTGGAGTCCGGCCCCCATGCGAAAGAAATACCGTTCCCGAACGCCTTGTTACGCCATGCAAGTGCAGTGTAGATAATGTGCTCTCCATCTCCAACAACCGTCACGAAGCGACCATTAGGTGAGTGCAAAAGAGATTGTGCAAAGATCTCGGCGTTGCCGATTTCCTTGACAGATAGAGGCAGCCGCGAGCCATCAGACTGGGACGTGTTGTCATCTGATAGGAACTGGAGGTTCCCTGACAAAACTTCGTGGTTCTTGGTGTAGACAAGCTTGCCGGAGGGGTCCAAGCTGAACGTCGGCTCGTCCCGCCCAAGCTTGATCACGACGACACCTTCATCGAAACCAAACGCGACTTCATTCGCATCCTTGCGAAGGGATACACACCACGCGCGTTCGAGGGCATATGAAAGCGTGTTTTCAATGCGGTATGTGCCACTATTCCAGATCTTGATGGTGCCGTCTTCACTACCTGAGATGATGATTGGCAAGTTGGGATGGAAGATGGCGAAGGAAACATTGTTGGTGTGGCCTTCCATTGTCTGGACGCAACTCTTGCTGAGGTAGTCCCAGACTTTGACGGTCTTGTCATCACCAGTGGTCACTAGATATGGCTTGTCGGAGCCGGGGTAAAAGTCAACGTAGTTTACGCCCTTTTCGTGCGCGTCCATTGTAAAATTCGCAGTGGATGAGCCTATAGACCACATCTTCACGGTACGATCGAGACAGGCAGAAGCAAAAGTATTGGAATCTTTCGGATTGAACGCGAGGTTCATGATATAGTGCGTGTGGCCTTCGTATACCTTCAAGAACGTCGATATAATGCGACCTCGGCCGAACGATTCTTACCTGAATATTCTTCCAGTTCTTCTCCCAATCCCATGCTTTTATCGTCATGTCGTCGCTACCTGTGAGCACAATGCTCGCAGTTGGGTGAACCGTCAGGCATCGAATGTAATCAGGATGGGCCTCAAAAGAAGCCACTTTCTCCATTGTATTATAATTAAAAACGCGCAGTTGGAAGTCGTCCGATCCAGCCACGAACCAGTTCTTTCGTGCAATGAACTTGACACAGCGCACAGGCACTTCCGCGACCTCAAATGTCTTCACAATTGCGCCTGTTTCATGGTTATATATGTTCACTGACCCATTGTAGAGACCAGTCAAGAGCCATGGTTCTGTTGGATGAAAGTCGACACCCTTGACACGATCTGACCGCGAGAATAGTTTCCGCTATAACTACAGTTCAACGACTTCGTTAGTATAATCATGCAATTCAACTTACATTCACTTCAAAAAGCATTGATACCACCCACGAACGGCCAGGATCGTCAAAAGAAAGTGAGGAGTGGCGATGGAGTTAGGATACGTGGAATGATCGAAGAGGTTACGTAAGCGGACTTTCTATCCCTTGAATCCATGGTCACCTTTTGGAATACTACTTAATTATCCCTTGTTGTCGGGGCAGAGCAACGCTGCACATTTATTCCCCAAGCTCTCCGCCTTCTGAGATTGAAAGGACATTGATCTCGACCCATGTCCGTAGTTTTTTCAGAGTACTTTCACCTTTTGATACCAAGTTTAACGTTCAACTGTAATGGTATGTGCTTTCAACAGTTTCTCACTAGTTAACTAAACTGAAGTGTTGTAGTAGGTGTGGCACGACACAAGACACTTGGTTGATTGTTGAGGCAAATGTATGTGATCATAAACAAACTTCAAACTTTCAAGCCTTCAAACCCGCCAATAACACTGCTCCCTCCACTCTTTGTTACGTATCTATCGCCCGTCCCGTTTAATATACTCTCCCCGCAATGCGCATGACTGTTCGCTCTAGACTCGATCTTTTATAAACTATTTTTGCTCAACCTCCCAGTTTTCATCGTTTCTTCTCCCAAAAGTTGTAGATATCTAGAGTCTTCTCCTGCTCAATATCTAGCGCTTATTTGACTGGTGGATTCCGTGTCTGAGCCCGCTAGTACGATCGAATCGCGCGTTCTCACTGGCAGTCTGTCGAACCCGTCTGTTGAACGAAAAGCAAAATCCTGTCAGCCACCTCTGGAAGCGGTTAATGTTGTATAACCTTCCAGGCCTTGGGCGCCAAGACTTGGTCCTGTAACGACTATGGTTGACCGACCATAGCTCGTTGCAGCGGCTCCAGGTGCAGCTTTCAGCGTCACCCGCCCGGGTGTCGTTGACGGCACCATGCATACTGGGGCTGCCCGACTACCTGGATGGTTTCTTTTTGCTCGACTTCGGCTTGCCTAGATTGCTTGTGACCTCGTACCAAAAAATCACAGGGCTTTATCGATATCTACTACACTAAAATAAGTATCAGGAGCAAAAAGAGTTGATGTGGCACCAGAGCGCATTGTATGCATGCTACCTGTTTATGAATCACTATCGTAGTCTTCCCTATCTTTTCTCGAAATTCCTTGTCCCTCTCGCATAATACTACCGAAGTTCGTAAACCATATGATTTCAGACCTTGCGCCTGGACTGTCGAGCTCCTTTAGGTAAATTTGAATACATGACAGAACCATTCTCTGCTATCAAGGTTGATGCTTCCATTGACGTATTTGATCGAGTGTGAATACGAACGAGTTATCAGAAAAGTCCAGAGGTGAACTCGATCGAGCGGAGTGAACTGGATATGCAGTCTTGCTATTATTTGGCATGGAAAATGGAAACGGTGAGGCTATCATAGAGTCATTTGCACAGGAACGCATTTGTGAAAGCTGGAGTGTGAATGGCGACTTGACGGCATGTTCGCTTTGTTGCTGAGATATGTTCTGTTTCTGTCGCCTCGAGCCGAGCTAATCAAAGAGAAAAACAAAATCAATATTGTAATCAGAAAGAAGGATCTGGAGAAAAATCCTACAAAGAAACCAGCTAGAAACATCAAAAAAAAAAATAACAAATACTGCAGTAAGAAACCAGCGATAGCACCAGCGGACAACCTGGAAAATGATCGATGATAACATTAACATATGAAAAGATCGACATCATACCTTGCAAGAACCGGAGAATTGTCAGGAGTCTGCGTTTGGCTCAAGCTACATAAATACGTAAGTGGTCAGTGAAGCCATCGATGAACTAGAGCTCGTTCAAGATGATAAGTAAATGATTTCCCTCTCCAATATTACTGCCGTAGTAAAGCAAGCTCTTGACTCCGTAAGTACTCGGAGGAAAGAATGCCGAGTATTTTTTCTGAATAGGGCCCATTCTTGGGACCTACAGGTCCGTAGATTGCGACCGCATCACCTTCAAACCATGAGATCGGATATCTAGGTCGTCGTAGAATATACTAGTAGCACACACACCCTGATCTTAATGAGATCGAGTACTCTTCATTCGAAGTACTAAAACTTACTGAAAAGTTAAAAGCTGCAGTAGAATTCAACTCTGATGTGGAACTGAAGTAAAAATATTTGAGACCAGGGATGATGCAGGAACTCTTATAAACTTACTGGCCAGTTATGTTGTAGAAAAGACTTACATTTGCTGGGGAAGACCAATTTCCTTTGTTGTATTGAAAGGGTCTGTATCGTCGACCACACTCATGAATGGAAACCCCGTTTTGTTGCTATTGACGTTTGAAACCCATATCAGCTGCTTAAAAGTTAGGTACAGTTCTGCGCATATGCAGTGGGACCCACATAATCGAAGTTGAAAGTAGAATCACCTTGATTTGATATTACCATGGTATGTTTTCCGGGAGATAAGCTCTTGTTGGCTGAGAAGACTGGGGTTTGTAATGTTGGTGTACTTGCTTCTCCGTGACCCGTGTAATGCTGACCGTCAAGAGTGACTGTGAAATCGCCATGATGAAATCGCCATGACCCAAATAGAGCCATATATTGTGACGTCGCCACCTTCAAAGTCGAATGTCATCGTCGCTACAGGACTTTGAGTTTCTGAAAAAGTCATTTGATGACATCTAGAGAGGTGTTAGAGCAACTCAAGTAAGTTAAAGGTCACTTACAAGTTGGCACCAGATTTCTGGGTAATGGGATCCGTATAAATGTTGTGGAATTTCCACACACCGGGTGGATCATATTCGATCAGAGGGCTTTCGTTATCGACAGTAAGCAACAGGCTGGCCATGTACGTTTATAGAGAGAAAGTGCGGATAGGACAGTACCTATAAAGCCGCCTGCGTTCTCGGCCAACAAATGATGAGATGCACCGTCCTAATGCCAAGACAACGTCGAGGCAGGAACAATTCATGCTTGGGGATGTTCCTGCGTATGGAATAGTACGGGCGTCCAATGGACTATCCCACAAAGATTAGAATCTCAAACGGCGGATGACATAGCATCATTGACGGTATTATGATTCGATGTATATGATGGGCGCTTGGCTGCGAACTTGCTAAATGGCCTGAAATTTCGAATACATAGTATTTACTATGGTAACGAGAACAGCCACGGGAGTCTAATTAGTATTCCAGCCGTGTAGAAATCGATGGAGGCGGTGCCTGGGCTTGATCGTTTCAGGGAAATCCACGGCTTGACTGATGCGAAAGGGGCAGCAAAGAAGGGTGGACCAAGCAATGCTCGAACAATCAGCTGCAATACGTATTGTCGTCCTGGGAGCAAAGGTTGTAGAAGTAAAGTATCCGTGCTACTCGGTGATCGCCCTTGTTTTGAAAGATTTTGAGCTTCTTCGCAACATGTAATGTTCAAAGGTATCGGGGAAAGTCGACTGGACTTCACTCGTTCCCCAGAAAAGCAGTCTACGTCTGAAGTGGACTGTGCTCGTGCGCTCTATATATTCTTTAATCAAACTATTCGCTTCAATCGGATCGACCATTCAAGGATTGGATTTATACATACTCGCGTGGACAGCTATACAATCCGAAAGTATATTGAACAGTCAAGAGTAAGCGAGGCCCGGCGGAGGGCATGTAATCATTGAAATTCTGACTCTAAACATAGTATCAATTGTGGTAACGAGAACAGATGCCGGGAGCCTATCAGTATTCCAGCTATTTTGAATCAGATGGAGACCAGAGTCAGAATTCGACTGTTTGAACAAAACATCGCCAGATTAATTTAAACCTTCGGGAAAGCTCTGCAACTTCGGCCGGGACCGAGGGGGAAAGAAAGGCACGTGTGACAGGCTATCCAGGCTAGCTGTAAAAAGCGATGATTCAGCTTGAACAATTGCAAGCGAAGCAGCATGGCTATCGCGAGTCCACAATTTGTAGTGTTCAATATATACACGTAAAGGCTCTCAACAAGAATGGTCCGTAGTACCTTACATCAGCTTCACTTGAGCCTCTCAAAAAGCTTTGGAAATAAGTAATTCAAGGCCGAGGCTTATTTCACTGGGGCAGGGAACAATGTTCTTTTGCAAAAAAAGTAAAAATACAGTAAAAAAACAATCCAATTGATTTCAATAGTTTATTTCAACATTTTTAACTAATTTATCAGTGGCAGTCACAGATGAGTAATTCTTTGACAGTACTACTTTGCACAGACTGTGACTGCCACTAACAAGTGGTTACAATACTTTTTCTATGGTTTTGATTAAAATACTTGTAATACAATCTTGAAATGAATTTGGATCATTTTTAATGTGTTTTTACATTGTTTTGCAAAGAACATTGTTCCCTGCACCCAGTGTTTTCTTCCGAGAAACTTGTTATCCGAGTCTCTGTGACATACTTATCGCCTGATGAGCTTTGGTATTGATAGTCAAAGAGAGACAATCAACATCAACCATTATCAAGCACCTTCGATATCATGATCAACTCAAAGGCATAGATGACTGTAATCACTGGAAACCCATCTCTTCAAATGTCCAGAAGGAGAACAGAAGGGAGGTACCATCTTTTTTGCGGTCTAACATAATTGGGCCCTTGTCTAGCAACTGTGACTTCTGGTGACTAGAAACCTCTAAGATATCAAGAGCAGAAAAACCTAATGGTAATGGCTCCATTGACTCTCTTAAGTACCCCCCGAAGTACAGCCAAAACACGAGAAATTAGCCTAACAGGCCTCACAATCATACACTACCTGAGCTTTTCCAGCCTTGCGTTTCGCGTCTCCACACGCTTGGTCATACTCCCTTCTCATATTAGCCTCTAGATGGTTTGCAATCTGCATGTACACTTCTGTTTGATGATGGCCGAGCTTGTCGACAGAAAGAGTCCCGATGCCGCGTTTGCGCGCCATCATCGTCAGGAATGCGACACACAGCTCTCGCCTATCGCCATGTGCATGGAGGTACGGTAAATCACGCAGAGACCGCACGTGTCGGATCAGAAGGGGCGCCCGGAGGCTGCCCATGGCCTCGTTCGTATTCACATCTGGCGCGCATTCGACATCCTCGCGCGCCATTTGGGAAGCAGACACGAGGAGCTCGAGCTTAATTCGTTGGTACGTCAAGTGACCGACGATGTCGTCTTTGGAGATGTACTTGTAGTCAAACGCGGGGTTGAGATCGGGGCACCCGTCGTGGATGTCGTCTGAGAGTTTGATCACCATGTCTTGCATTGTCCATCGCGGAGGGCTGGGAGTCAGCGTAGTGGCGCGCGGGTTGCCGATTGCATTATTAGTCTTCTTGGATTTTGAGGTTTTGGGCTTCGAGGTAGACTTTGATTTACTTAGGCCGGGTGGGGACGAGAATAGGAGCTGTGATGGTAGGTCGTTGTGGCGTCGGTGTGGAGGAGACATTCTGCGAGATGAAGCTCGGATTGTCTCCGTAGATTCGCTTCGTGAGAGCATATGGTAGATATTGGAGGCTGTTGGAGTCGAAGCTAGGTACCCTGCTGGAGCATCGATGCCAAGGTTGAGTTCGTCTAGGTCGTCGCTGCTTTCGTCGGGTGAGCTCCAGTAGCTGAGAAGCATGACGAAAAGAGGAATAGACCGAAGGAAAAACAAAAGCTGGAACATATATAAGGGCTTGATTGTCAAAGAAAACAAAGGACATGATGGCCAACGATACACAACCTTTGTTGAGTGGCATAATTGAATTTTTTGTCATAAGGCGCCCATGAATCGTCCTGTCTGGAGCGGGAAAGTGAGCAAAGCGAGGAGTAGGGTATGTACATGACGGTAGCTGGGACCCTGGCTTGAACGTTTGACGTTTGATGTGAAACAATAAAGCAGGCTTTAATGGCACAAAGAAAGAGACAACATGATTGAACTTTAAGACGGTCTTGTATGTAGAACCCAGCTGTAGGGTTCCGAAGTGAGAGGAAACCGGGTGTTTCAATGGCTGCAAAAAAATGTAGCACATCGAAAGAAAAAAGACCACCGGAATCAAAAGTGATGACAACTGTGAGGTTCGAACTCACGCCCTTGCGGACTGGATGAAGGAAAGAACCTAATTCCAGCGCCTTAGACCACTCGGCCAAGTTGCCATGTGTAAGAGCACTGGTTTGTAGCCTCACAAACAAATTGAGCAAGCAAGCGGCAAGTAGAAAAGAATCAGGAGGTAACAACCTTTCCTTATGTTAGTAAGATACGTAGTAGTTCTGTCAGACGGAACTTTTTTATGGCGACTACCTCATTCCAAAGTTCTAGCGCCACTAATATACACTTTACAGCTACGCATCTCCTAAATATACCAGCTGTGAGCCGTACATCAACGATTACACCCGCCGGACACAGTGGGACTGGATGAAACAGCCCTAATAAAAAGCCCCGGTATACCGCAGTTATTCGTGTGTTGGTTCCACCATTGGTAGTGCCTCCGTTTGGGTATGGGACGGGTAATATATCGCGGTAATCGCATCCTGTACGAGCCGACGTGTGTACAACACCGTTTCGTCCCGAATTGCGTTCTACTCTAGAATCCATTACCTCGTCCGCCGAACAAAAATCAAAAACATGTCAGCCACTCCTAGGAAATGCTAACGATATATGACCTGGCGCCAGGCCTCGGGCGCCAAGACGTGGTCCTGCAGTGACCGTGGATGACCGTTCACGGCTCACTGCAGCGGCTCCAGGTGCAGCTTTCAGCGTTGCCCGCCCGGGCAACGTTGACGGCATCCATGTATACTGGGGTTGTCCGACTACCTGGATGGGTCTCTTTTTTGGATGGAATGAAACGAAAGCGAGATTTAACGTGCTAAGTTTATTGGGCCATGCAGTCAGTAGCCGAGTCCAGGCAGCTAGACGAACAGGATCATGCAATGTTTTGACGCCGGAGAAACCCCAAATTAGGTGAATCGATCAATCAGGCGAGTGTAGTATGTATGTATCGGGTCAATGTGCTGTGGAGAATAGACAGGAAGCATGTTCTGGAATGCTCCAGTGTGATGTTTTCGCTTGACATGCTGCCGGTGCCGTGCATGCGGCTCCAAGTTGCAGGAAGTGTGTTTGTAGAGAGCATGATCGGGAAGCCCACAGAAACTTTGGAATGTTAAGCAAAGAAACGGATAATGGTCAACGAATGGGCTGATAACAGCATTCTTTCTCGGAAACCAGAAGTGGCTGGTGGAGGAAGTAAGAGAATGAAGAGAATGCATGAACAAAAAAAAAACGTGGACATCCTGAGATTCTCACGTGCTGACGAGGCAAGGAATGGCCGTTGCTTAGTATTCTTCTCGTTTCACCTTTCCTCTTCCTCGTCGTTGTCCATAGCGGGCTCGCCCTCTTTCCTCACTGCGGGCAATGGCCTCCAATACCACTCAGGCGACCGCTTCCGGTGACCTCGTCGACCTCGTTTCCTCTTCGAGCACAGCAACCATTTACCCGTCCGACGACGCTATCATTGCTGTCCTCCAAGCTCGTTTCCGCGCAGATTTGCCATATACAAGGATTGGCGTGACCAATCTCGTTGTTGTCAATCCTTACAAGACCCTTGCTAACGTGAACGATATCAGTGCGAAGGAGTATGAAGAGCGGTGTTACAAAGACACAAGCCTTCCCATGGTTGACTCGCCCAAACCTCTGCAGCCTCATCCATACGATTTGGCAGCGAAGCTGTACCTTCTCATGCGACGCAGACACGAATCGCAGGCTCTTTTGGCGAGGTGAGTGTAAATTAATGTATTATCCTGCTCTGGCTAATAAATTTCTTCAGGGGTATAACAGGGTCTGGAAAAAGCTCGACTATTCGCCTCTTTATCAATCAGATTCTGCGCCTCTCGACGCATTCGAGGAAGGAGGCCAGGGTTGCTGAGCAGATCAAGGCCGTATGCAACGTCCTCGACTCGTTCGGCAACACCAAGACCCTTATGAACCCAAATGCCTCCCGCCACGGCCGTTATCTTGAACTACACTTTAACGAGAGGGGGCGTATAAGCTCTTCAAAAGTCCTCACATATGCCTTCGACAAGTCCCGGCTCAACCGCCTCACCCACGAAGAGCGATCGTTCCACGTCTTCTACCAACTCCTTGCTGGAGCTACTACAGCAGAGCGTGATCAGTTCAACTTGGAGGATCCCTCTGACTATGCGCTCCTTGCCTCTTCTGGAACCTACCGCCTCCCCTCTGGCCCCTTTAGCGACGATTCAATTGGCATGTCAGACCTGCGTGCATCGATGCGTACCCTCGGCTTCAAGCAGAAACACATGGCTTCTATTTTTAGTGTACTCGTTGCTATCCTTCTCTTGGGGAACCTGCAGTTCCACGACGGCGATGCCCACACCGTGTCGGCATACATCGCAAACACCCATGTTCTCGATCAGGTGGCGCGCCTCCTAGGCACATCCTCCGATGAACTGAACCAGGTCTTGACGAACAAGACTAGCTATGTTCGCAAGGAGCTTTACACCGTCCTCCTCAGTGCCGAGCAGAGCGCAGCGCAGCGTGACCAATGCATGCGCGACCTGTACTCGATTCTCTTTGCTTTCGTCGTAGAGACGGCCAATCATAGACTAGCACCAAGCAGCAAAGACCCCCTTCCTTACACCCAAATTGTCACTCTTGATCAGCCTGGGTTTCAAACGCGTGGTCCATCCGGCACGAGCTCCATGGCACTTACCGGTACAGCGCCCCTAGTATCCATATATGGACAAAACAACATCTGTGAATTCTGCATCAACTTCGCAGACGAGCTTCTCCAATCTTATGTCCTGCGGAACACGTTTGAAGACTCTGTGGGGTACAATGCGGCGATTTCAGGAGATGGGATTGCCCTTCCCTCGATTGTGACGATGGGTAATGGGGCTTGCATCGAATTTTTGCGTGGTGCACAGCTGAGCGAGCGGTCGCAACGTAAACCGACTGGGTTGCTTGGTATATTGAATAAGAGCAGCTCAACGTTCAAGTCTGGAAAGGGTGGTGATCATCGTGATGAGGATATGCTCCAGGAGCTTGTGACCAAATTCGGCGTCCATGCTTCGTTCGTTGCCAACCCCGCACCTGCGTCCGAAAAGACTCTTTTCGGGATCAACCACTACTCCGGCCCCGTATCATACGACGTCACGAGATTCGTTGAGAGGGACAGTGATCTTCTTGACTCGGCCTTCGTCACGCTCCTGCGCCACTCTATCGATCCCTTTGTCGCGAAGCTTCTTTCCGGACCTAGCCTTGCCGCCGAACGTCACAGCAAGGACGAGAACATCATCGTGCAATCACAAGTTTCGTCGCGACCGCTGCGTCACGCCACACCCATCCCCCTCCCGAATGGTGACCTCC
Organism: Termitomyces sp. T73sscA; assembly: GCA_017657235.1. NCBI lineage: Eukaryota > Fungi > Basidiomycota > Agaricomycetes > Agaricales > Lyophyllaceae > Termitomyces > Termitomyces sp. T73sscA. The sequence continues at coordinate 47,842 of JAGGAP010000128.1, read as the reverse complement.
CCGAAGAACATCCTCATCTCGACCCAAGCAAGACATACCCCGTCACCTCCCAACTCAACTTCACCATGTCCGAAATTTTTGCTAGCCTGGACCGCACACACCTCTGGAACATTGCCTGCATCCGACCCAACGATTCTGGCTCGCCAAACTCTTTTGACAAACGCCGTGTCAAGGCCCAGATCCGCTCGCTTCTACTTGCGGACATTACAGCGCGTCGCACCACCGAATACGTCGCGGACTACGACATCGTCACGTTCTGCGAGCGGTACGTACCCACCATGCGCGGTTCTGACGAGGAACGACTCACCCAGTGTGCACGTGCGAACGGGTGGCGCGAGGGCACGGACTTCGCGCGGGGGAGCGGGCGCGTGTGGCTATCCTATGTCGCATGGAAGATGGTTGAAGATACCGTACGCGCGGTGGAGAAGGAGCAGAAGCGGTCGCAGGAGGACGAGGATGAGGGGAGCATGCTCCCCGACGACGGGACGGAGTATACGCATCCTGAGCATGCTGGGCTTGCGGTGCCCGGGACGTCTGGATTCTTCAATGAGAGCGCAGACAATTTGTTGTTGACGCGGCTGGGCCCTGATGGGACGCGGTACCAGGATCCGAATGCGGAGTATGGTGGGGGGCTGAACACGCCTGGCTATGATGCGCGTGGGTTTGGTCGTGGTCGTGGTGTCGATGGGAGTGGGGAAGGGTGGGACGAGGACAGCAAGGGCGCGCAGCCATATTCTTCGAATGTAAATAAGGCGGAAGGGAGCCTCGTTGTGAAGGATGCGCCGAACGCGGTGGAGCAGATCCCGACGAGTAGAGCACGAAGGTGGTGGTTGAGGCTTGTGTGGTTGTGCACGTGGTTGATACCCAGCTTTGCGCTGAAGTATATGGGCCGCATGAAACGCCCGGATGTCCAGATCGCATGGAGGGAGAAGGTTGCTATATGCTGGCTTATTCTGCTTTTGAATGCCATGGTCTGCTTCTACATCATTGAATTCGGTCGCTTGCTCTGTCCCAACTTTGACAAGGCTTGGTCGCTCAATGAGGTTGCACAACATCAAGGACAAGACGACTATTGGGTTACGATTCAGGGTGTCGTATATGACGTGTCGGACTTTGTGTTCGGGGACCACAGCGACATTATCGGTGAACCCAGTAATAGTCGCGACACACTGGATGCTCTTGCTGGTCAAGATCTTACCCAGTACTTCCCTGTTCCTCTTGCTCTCGGGTGTGCCGGTTTAGTCGAGAGTGCCACGACCGAGCTCACGGTGAAAAATAATACTGTCACGCAGGTGTTGGCGGTGCACAAGTCTGGCAGTCTGGCGGCTCAGTCCCCAGCATTGCAACAGAGTGACTGGTATACAACGCATTTCTTGAAGACGATGAAGGAGTTCAAGAAGGGCCCGTTGGTTTACGATACCAAGGTAATTCAAGCATGGGCTGCTGACCCTGACATTTCCAAGTATGTCTTGAGATTTCAAGAAATTTGTTATATTGACTGCGACTTTTCGCAGAATATGGGCGGTTTGGGACAATGTCTTGTACGATTTGACGGACTACTTCTGGTCGCAGAGTCTCGCTCCCAATGACCCGACGTTTTCATTCCTCAATAGTGATATCACCGACGTTTTCAAGCAACGCGCTGGACAGGATATCACGAAAGCCTTGAATAAGGTTCTTGAGGGACTTGATGAGAACACTGTCATACAGAACACTGTGTGTCTCAAGAACGTGTTCGGTATTGGTCAGACGGACTTTAGGAAGACGGCGAGATGTCAGACACAAAATTACCTTCTTATTGTCATGTCTGGTATTTTGATGGCGTCCATTGGGTTAAAGTGTAAGTTCACCTTGCGTCATCCGTCGCCTTGCTGCTGATGTAGGACATGCATTCTTTCTTAGTCTTGGCTGCGCTTCAATTTGGAAGCAAGCGTCAACCTGAGTTGCAGGATAAATTCGTACTCTGCCAGGTTCCATGCTACACTGAAGGCGAAGACTCTCTCCGGCGTACAATTGACTCCCTTGCAGCGCTCAACTACGACGACAAAAGGAAGCTGATTTTCATCATTTGCGACGGAAATATCATTGGAAGTGGTAATGACCGGACAACGCCGCGTATTGTTCTTGATATTCTCGGCGTCGACCCCAAGGTGGATCCTGAACCATTGCTCTTCAAGTCTGTCGGTGAAGGTTCCAAAGCCCTTAATTATGGGAAGGTTTATTCGGGACTCTACGAGTTTGAGGGTCATGTTGTCCCGTCAGTATATCCGCTTAAGTTTCTCAAAGACTCGGCTGACACTATACGATCAAGGTATATGGTTGTTGTCAAGGTTGGGAAACCCACGGAGCGCTCGAAGCCTGGCAATCGTGGCAAGCGTGACAGTCAAATTTTGTTGCTTCATTATCTCAATCGGGTACACTTCGATGCTCCTATGTCTCCCCTCGAGTTGGAGATTTATCATCAAATGCGGAATGTTATTGGAATCGATCCTGCTTTCTATGAATACATCTTCACAATTGACGCTGATACTGTATGTCGTCCTTTGGCTGTTGGATTTCTAAATCACTAAGTTTATTCTTGCAGACCGTCACTCCGGAAGCTTTGAACAGGCTCGTCGCGATGTCAGCGGATGACTCTTCGATTATCGGTGTTTGCGGAGAAACCAAACTTCAAAACGAAGAAGGGTCATGGTGGACGATGATTCAAGTGTACGAATACTACATCTCTCACCACCTCTCTAAGGCTTTCGAGAGCTTGTTCGGCTCTGTGACCTGTCTTCCTGGTTGTTTTACCCTCTTCCGCATCCGTACGTCAGACAAGGGACGTCCCATCATCATCTCCAATCGTATCATCGACGAGTATGCGGAACCCAACGTCGACACCTTGCACAAGAAGAACTTGTTTTCCCTTGGTGAAGATCGTTTCCTGACGACGTTGTTAATGAAGCACTTCCCCACGTTCAAGATGAAATTTTGTCCTGATGCAGTTGCACGCACCGTTGCTCCCGAGTCCTGGCGCATCCTATTCTCGCAGCGTCGTCGCTGGATCAATTCGACGATCCACAACCTGTGTGAACTTGTACTTCTTCCCGAACTTTTCGGTTTCTGTTGCTTCTCCATGCGGTTTTTCGTCTTTATTGATCTACTCGGTACACTCGTAAGTAAAGTTTCTAAGCTCCTTCTATTCCATCTTCCTAACACTCGTTTTCAGATTTTGCCGGCCACCGTTGTTTATGTATGTTCCTTTTTTTCCTCCCTCGACCTTACTGATATCTCATTCGTTTGAACAGCTGTTCTATCTGATCATCGTTGTCTCGACACATCAACAAGCTCTGCCTATGATTGCAATTATCATGATTGCGGTGACATATGGTTTACAGGCATGGATTGTATTATTTCTAAGGTGTTGTCTCTACTTACACGCCTTTTCAGGCCATCATCTTCATCTTGAAGCGGGAATTCATGCTTTGCGGGTGGATGGTCGTTTACATCCTTTCGTAAGTCATACACGGAACATTGAAAGTTCATATTGCTCATCATGTGTAACAGATACCCAATATACAGCTTCTTCCTTCCGGTTTATTCCTTCTGGTGCATGGATGAGTTCGGTTGGGGAAATACCCGTTTGGTCATTGGTGAAGGCAAGGATAAGAAGGTTATTATCAACGAGGATGAAAAATTCGACGAGTCAATGATACCCCTCAAGAAATTCAGCGGTAAGTGTCGCAGTAGCCCAATAATCTTCGTGCTAATTTCCGGTCTCTCTAGAATACGAGGCTGAAGCGTGGGACTCTGGTTCACGCCTTTCTGATGGAACAGGAACTGGTTATACCCGATCTCGTCGCCCAGCAGGTTCTAGGGAAGAGTCTCCACATACCTACCAGCAAGCTTCTCAATCAGGCGACTACTACCGTGACACCAATCTGACATACAATAATTCCTCAAACCCCAATCTGCGTTTGGGAGGCAGCCAGCTTTCTCATAGCAACGTCTCCCATCATCAGCCATCGTCATCGCATTATGGAGCCCCTCAGTTGCCCGTGATGCCTTTTGGTGGTGGTCCAGGATCAGTTGCAGCTGGTTCTGACTATGGCGGAGGAATGTCCATGGGCATGCCTCAGATGCCCTATCCGAACACTGCAAGTATGTATGGCATGATGGGTCCAGGAATGTCGATGAATCCTATGATGTCCAACGTATTTTCCGCCGGCAGCATGAACGGTTCACAAACAAATCTCGTACCGCCCTCTGCGCCGGCTCTCGGTGGGCAACAACGACCCATGTCCACCTTTTCGCTTGCAACCACCGTCAATCCCTTTGCCGGTCCGAGTAACAGCACCAATCCAACTGATGATGAGCTCTTCGGCGCTCTACGAAACTACCTGAGCACACAGGACCTGATGACAGTCACGAAGAAGTGCGTTGTCCTGAATCGAATCTGTTTTATTACCTGACTCTTGGTCTTTTCTAGAACAGCCCGTGAAGCCATCATGGCTCGTTTCCCAAAGGCAGATCTTACTTCCCGAAAAGAATTTTTGAATCATTCAATAGATACTATCCTTTCACAGTCGTAGACTTTTATTCCCATCCATTCATTATTCATCACATCATATGCATTGACGGACTTGGGTGTTCCACACTCTAGCTTATCTGTCTCTTGTTCAACATGGACTCCTAGTATGTAGTAGTTGTCTTTGCTGTTTTCGACGGACCATCGTAACATATCTAGCATAATCATCACAATTACAGCTTGATTATAAAAACCATCACTGTCAGTCTGCTCACAAAACACCGTCGTCATTATGCAACGACATTATAAGGCCTTGACGGCGATTCGCAACGAGCACTAAATTTCTGATATACACAAAACGTAGTCACGTGTATCCCAACCCATTTGACCGGTCAGGTGCAACAATACTCACTCAGGCGCGCGAGGCCCGTATTTAATTTGCTGCCAGTCTCAATATATCTGCCTCTGCTCCGTCCTCTCTCTTCGCTGCGTCCAGCGTATCTTTCCCCCTCAATCTCTAGATACACTCGGACCTGTAGCATGTCATTCTCCTGCAGACTTACTCGGATTTGTAGCATGCCAGATTCTCCTCCTGATGATCGTTTCAATTATTCGTCGGGACGCTGGCTGTAAGTCTTATGCATATTGTTCTCTGGCGTATATGCCTAAACCGTAATCTCGCACATTCAGCCCGCATCCCATACCCCGTCACGGTCCCCAAGTTTTAAGCTATCGCTAATGAAGTGGCTACAATGCGTTTCCTCCGTTCCTTTGGGCTGCCTGTTCCCCAGGTTCATGATTACTCTCCTTCGTCTGACAACGCTGCGAAGACGGAATATTTCAATGGAGTACATAAGAGGTACGAAGCTCAGCGACGTGTGGACAGAGCTGGAGGAACCGGATATCGTCTCTGTCTTGCGTCAACTTACCCAACTTGAGTCTCGCATGATGTCTATTCCTTTTCCGTCTGGTGGAAGCCTCTACTACACCGACGACCTGGAGTTGGCAGGGAGGAAGGGCACCCCGCTCAAAGATGAGCGCTTCTGTGTCGGTCCAGATGCCAGGCTGCATATGTGGTACGGAAGGAGGTCGCAGCTCAACGTGGACAGGGGACCATGTATGCCACCCTCTGCCTTTTCTTTTGTTGGACTTTGTGGAATTAATTGAGAATATAGACGAAAGCGCCGAGGCAGCTCTCGTAGCGGTAGCTCGCAAGGAACTGTTTGGTCGACCGCTACTACCGTTCCAGCGCGAAAGAAGGGAATCTTACGGGTACAAGGAGCAGTCACCGTCGGACCACGTCAAGAATCTCCAACGCTACCTTCTCATCCTCTATCGTCCCCAAGGACCCAGCTCTCCATCAATTCTGTATCCGCCATCCAAATCTCCAGCCAAGCAACGTCATCGTGTGGAGGTCGTCAGACTCTAACCAGTTGGAAATCGTGAGCCTGCTCGACTGGCAACACGCATCGATCCAACCCCGCTGCTATACCAGGTCGCTTGCAGAACTACGATGACCCGGTCTCGCAGAATCTCATACCACTCTCACTGCCGGCGAACATGAAAGAGTTGGACGAATCCGGACAGAGTCACGAGATGGGACTCTACCACTCCCGTCTCGTCCACTTCCACTACGTCAAGAATACGGAGAAGTACAACAAGTTCCATCACGATGCGTTGTCGGACCTCGTGTGCATGATTATCTACCGCCTGTTCTTCCAGGCCGGTGCTCCATGGGAGGGTGAGACTCACGCACTGAAGACTTCGCTGATAGAGGCAACGGAGTTATGGGGGAGATTTACGGGGGGAGATGTGCCTTGTAAAGTCATGTTCGAACCCGAGGACCTATGTGAGGCGAAGGAGCTTAGCACAAGGCTCAACTAGCGGGCGAGAATTTCGTGCCGAGGCATAGGACGGAGACCTGGGTGTCCAATGAACACCACAAGTGTCGCAGCAAGTTGTAACAACAAGACGGCCACGGCCCTCGCCGAGATGATAAAGCTGAGGGTATTGGAATGGATCCCGGAGAAGGGAGTCCGGGCTAGGCTTGAGGCAAATTGGTTTTTGGACGATATGGATGAAAAGGATTACATGTGATGAATCAATCCATCGAAAGTTATACTTTTAGAGGTGCTCAATTCTCTGTTCAGTTCGTTCTATTCACTGTTTTTTTTTTTGACTTTGACAAATCTAAACCCCAGTGAAAAGTCCACTTAGGGAAAACAAGGGGAATCGAAGCAAACAAGTCTAATTGAGTGAAATCGAAACAAGGATTGAAAACATATCCATCCAACTGGCATCGACAGCGTCTTTCAAAGTTTCAACAGCTACAAATCCAAGTCTCTCTTCATTGATATCCAATACTGCCGCTTCATTGCCCAATACAAGGTCCAATTGACCATTTCCACATTGTAGCGTGGCACATTCCAGTATTAGGCCTCGTTCACAAGCCTTCGACTTCGATCTTCATCTTCCCTCCGGGTGAAATGGCTTGTATAAAGCACAGGGTAGTGATTCACCTTGAGAACTGATATGTACATACAGGTAGGAGTATACAAGAGTAAAGGATAACAAAGAGACCTTTGACCATGAGAGAGGTGTGATACAAGTCGTGCGCGCCACGCCAACGGACATTCATTTCATCCTACAACTTTCGAAAAAACAAACAGACAAACAAGCACACATGATTGATTAATGATAATACGCCGTCGCAAAAGGCTTCGCGATCGCCCATGCCTCGTCTAAAGCTTTGACAACGTCGTCCGCTACACACAAAACACCTTGTCAGCTCACCAGCACCTAAAAGCCAAAATTTAAATTTAAATTCAATCAAGACTCACGCAGAGGCCCCTTCTCTAGATCCACAAGGTTCTGCACAAACACAAAATTAATTACCACCTTACCAAGAGAGACGAAAACCGGAGAGACCTCATACGTACCTGCTCAATATGCTTGAGGCTCGACGCGCCGATAAGCACGGCGTCCCCGTGTTCACGACTGAGCAAACTGTGGTGCGAGACCCAGCGCAGCGCGATCTCAGGGAGAGTGAGCGCGTGTTTCTCGGCTGCGGCGCGGATCACGTCGAGCGCGGCGAAGTAAGGTTCGTTCCAGTACCTGAGGGGCGCGTCCGTCTGTCATCATAGCAAGGAGGGAATGGAGGGGGGCAGACCTTGAGCGGTACATCTGTTATTTTTTGGGAGGGGAGGGAGGGTGAGTAGGGAAAAGAGCGAAGGGAGAAAGAGGCGGACCTTGCCCTGGAGAGCCTCTGGGTCGAACCGAGAGCCTGGTTCGACTGCGGTATCGAGGGATGTGTATTGGCCGGTGAAGAAGCCGCCTCCCACTGCACCGAGCCGAAGAAAATTTAAGCCAGTCAATAACCATCGTACGCGGGACGCACGCACGCGGATTGTACTCATAAAACGCGATGCCGTGTTTGCGGAGGCAGGGGAAGAGCTCTGGCTCGACGGCGCGGTGGATTGCGTTGTAGATGCCTTGGTAGACTGTCGGCTGGACGTACCCGTGCACTTTGCAGATCGCGACGATCTCGGCGACTTCCCAGCTACCCACCCGCGAATTTGGCGTTAGCCATGAACGTGTCGGAGACGTCAAGGTGGACCTACGACATGTAATTGCTAATCCCGAAACGCTTAAAGAGGCCTTGTTGGTAGAGGTCGTTGACGGCTTTGAGTGTGACTTCGTACGGGACGCTGCGGTCCGGCCCGTGGAGATACCACATTTCAAGAGAACTAAAGGACGAGTGTGAGCTTATCGAGAAATCAGTGGACGGGGAACAAATAACTCGGTGTTGAGGGCTTTGAGGGACCGCATGAGATATTTGCGGAGGTCCTGGCAGGGACGTGAGGTTAACCATAAACTTGGCCTGAATGTACTCGCCTCGGGCGTGTGAGAGATTCGTTCGCCGCTGGGGCCCTACGTGCCAAATGCAGTCATTCTTTCATTCGACAACCTCGACGCGAAGCGACGCAGAGGACTTACGCGCGGGCTCGGATAGAGCTTCGTTTCGAGCTTTAGGCCCTTTCCCTGCCAATCGATCTTACCGAGGTACTCCTCGCTTGTCCCGGCTGCGTAGACGGTCGCAGTGTCAATCTGCCGCAAAGTCCCCTTCAAGATAGCTGATGCAGCGAGGGAAACAGAGCGTACCTCGGTATGACCGTGGGCGCGGAAGGCGTCGAGGATGGCGTCGACGTCGGCGAGGTCGTGCACGCGCGCACCGTTTGTGCCGGCTGCGCCAAAAGTCATTGCACCCATGACAATGTTGAGCGCGCTGGTTTGGGCGGGCATCGTTCGTGGTGAGATGGAGGAAGTCACACGGACAGCTCCCTTACTTTTTTAGAAGTGGACTCGACATCACATGGAGCACGTGCAGTGTTGATTTTAATTCGTCTTTAGCTCTGTACCACCATGTCTCTGTCGGTCGTTGTTGCCTTGTATGTAAATGGTAGCAGAGACAGTAGCCTGATAAGACTTAATCAGACATGATCAGACCTGATCAACTGAAATTTCCTTATTTGACCTGATAACCAAGCAGGGTCAACTTCAAACTATTGCACCCCCATGCCAATCTCACTGTCTCTCGAGGTGATAGACCTAATCCTGTCCTACTTGTGCGGTACTCCTTCAATTGCAGAATGTGCCCTGGTCTGTCATTCTTGGTTGCCGATTGCTCGGTACCATCTTTTTCCGCCGCGCAAGGCCCTACGCCTCGACCGGAGCAAGCTCCGAGAGTTACTCCCTCTTCTCAACCCACCAGAATCCACATTCTTCTCAGTACCATTCAAAATACTACATCTCGTGGACACCTATGAAGAGTGGGGTGATGAGATAGGAGTTGAGGACTTCCTCGCAAAGAACTTGATTTCATTTCGCTCAGTCACATCACTTTCTCTGGAAGATATGATTTGGCGGACGCTGTCACTGCCGGCAGTCACTTCCCTCCACAACAACTTTACATCTGTGAAGGAGTTGACGCTCACGGATATTGAACTTGACGTACCCGAGTTCTGCGGGCTTCTAGCTGCTCTTAGGTTATTAGAAAAGCTCACAATCGACTCCAAGGGTCTTTTTAATACGGAGCCTTCAATTGACAGTGTTAAAATATCACATCCAAGTCTTCGTTGCCTTACGTTGAATGATTTCGGTCATACCCAGGCAATGCGCTTCTTTGCCAGAGCTGTCCGATACGCATCGGGACTCGCTTTTGTTTCTATCAAAATACGGTGTAAGAGCAAGGACCTAAAAGCATGTGGAGAGCTTTTGGAAACGGCTGGCGTAAACTTGCAAGTGCTCACGCTTGGAATTTCAGGAATTTCCTTGCCAGATGGAGACATTAGTGAGCTTTATGTTGCGTCATAACATAGTAAACTGATACTGTTGTAGGTTTATCTGAGGTCCTTGCATTCCCACACAACACAAACCTGCAAGTAATCGACTTTAGACCGTCATTTCTATCCACAGCATCCACTGTTATTGTGCCGTTCTTTCAAGGCCTGAAGATGAACGCCAGTACTAACCTGCGCCGACTGACACTGCCACTTTGTTGTTTGAATCGTTGGATGACAACAGGACCACTGATGGATCGAGTATTGTCGGCGATGGTACTGAAGGATCCAAAGCTGACTATCTACCTTGTTCTAGAGGAAGGATTAGGAATTTCAGGAAGGGACTATCTTGAGGATTCTTTGGACCTGTTGAAGAAAATGCTGCCTCGAACAGCAGAGTTTTGGACACTTGAAGTCGGATTGCCGGAAACTGCGATGTATCTGCACAAAACTCCATCCGAAATGAAAGTGTCCAATACTAGTAACTGAATACGATACTATCCATATGCTACAAATCTGTGTATAAAAAAAAAAAAGATCCGCGTAGAGAATCACTTGAATTTGGATCTGAACCATTTCAACAACTGGAACAAGCCCAAACCTTACTTTCTTTATCAAACATGTATATATTAGAATTTCATGGTTTGTGTCATGTATCTTCCTTATACCTTGAATCCTGTCAATTCACCTAGTTACCCTCCTACACTGATCACTTCTTGTAGCATGGCACATTTCCACATTAAGCCTCACTCACAGGCTTCTGGATTGTCACCTTTTTGACCAAATAGAGTGCAAAGAGAGGATCCTTTCGATGAATCCACAATGTACCCTTTTTGTAGCAGCTTGGCATCACATATGCCTGGATTTCCTCCTTCAGTCTCTCTGTTATTCCTAGAAGATACTCAACATGTACTCCTTCCAAATCATTCCAAGCCTTGGCTTCAGCCTCAGCTTGATTCATTGAATCTGACAGTAGCTTAGTATCATTGAACAGACTTTCTTTGACTTGAGCATTCCCTTGCCCTTCAGTATCTTCAGCAGCCTGGATTGATTTCCATTCAGATTGGAGATCTATGTATTCTTTTGCAGTAAGAACATTTGGATCTAAAGATAGTATACATGTTCTCACATCATTAGCTGTTAATTATACATACCTGATAAGCCTGAGCATTGTTGAGCATTGTCAGTACTGTTGTCTGCAGACTTAGTGTTTTTAGCCCTGGCAAAAAATGCACTCAGTTGCTCTGCTGTTTCTGGAAGAAAATTACTAGTAAACAGATTTGTTTGTTGGTGGTTGACCTGCACCTGAACAAGCACAACCATGATTTGAGATAATACTTGATATAAGCAGTTGCAGAGAGCATGCAAGTTTAAAGTTGGAACACAGAGTACATCACATTGAATTAGCAAGAATGGGAAGATAGGATAGTTTTTCATGTACAAAAAAAGTATACTACATCTAAGAATAGTACTGTAGTACTGGATAGCAAGAAGGCTTGAAATCCCAGTAACAAATTATAGGCTGCACAACACAACATTTTCCCAGAGTCTTTGTAGGTATTACTGGTTTTGTATTTCTTCTAGTGTATTCAAGGAGATATTGTTGCTGGAACTTGTTTTACCAGGAGGCTTACAGTTTTCAGCCTTAAACATGTTTATTTTGACTTCTGGTGTTTGTTATGTTCCTGATGGTGTGGCAACATCATATTAATCACTCTTAAAAGGATTTGCCCCAGCATAAGACTGCATAGAGTACTGCAAACATTTCCTTGACCTGTATGTCTTCTGAATATAAGCACCACAGGCAGTGTGCCACAAACTATTCTATGCCAAAGTGGCTGCTGAGGCCTTTTGCATCACTGGCATTGCACCAATGAAAACATTGAGTTTTTGGTGTGTGGATGTGATTCGAGCATGGGAGGTATCAAAGCTAATAAGCGCGGGAGAAGTCGTGTGGGATGGAGGGATCTCAGTTTGTGCTGCGACGTTCGCGAACGGAGCAATGTATGATTCTTTCTTCAGTGTGAGTGTGTGGGGCCGGGGCCCATAACCTGTGACAGCAAGATATCCGCAGCAGCAGCACACTCAGACCAAAGGCTAGTGAATCAGACTGGAGGTCCGTGGGTTCAGAATGATATTCGTATTAAAGCTAAGACTATGTGCTCACCATTCTGAAGCCACGGAACTCCAGAGGATGAAAATTAACTACGTAGTCACGTGAGTGTGGCGACGCCGTCACTAGTACTATACGATTGTAACAGATGCTGCCATTCACGACTCCTTGATCAAAACACTTGCTTTCAAGCATTATATGGATGCTTTGTCAGAGGAGGTCTGTACATTTGGATGGGATGGACGGGAATATTTGTCCAGAATGCGACGAGACGACTATGTTACAGGACACACCGAAATTACATTTTCAGACGACGAAGCAGCATATATGTCTGGTTTAACATTCGGTGACATTTGTTTCTTCCGAAATTTGGAACAGGACAATGAAGAAGATCAAGAAATGGCAAAGTTTACAGACGATGATCCTGAATGCTTACTTCGGAAGCGAAAGCGGGCGACGAGAATGGATGGGTCCAGCGCATTATCAAGTGACCTCTTTTATTCAATAACATTATTGCGACTGACATATTCCCTAGGTCTGAAGCGTCCTAGGCTGAGCAACTTATTTTGTTCTAGCCATTGTAATATGATAGCCAAATAAGTATCAAAGTACTGTATAAAATGTGTATGCCATCAAAGTTATGCCTCGGAATCAGAAATTCAACAAAAGGACATTTTACGGACATGCTTTCAACTTCAGAACACATTCACCCTTTTATATGTGCGTCCTGCTACTTGTGAATGCATGAATCGACCGCTGACATCTAATGCTTTTCAAGTTAACTGGATAATATGCTATGTCTTTCAAAGACGCCACAGAATGGGCCAAACGTCGTTTTCCTGGCATTGATATATATGACAAAGACATCATTCCCATAAACCCTTGGGATGCTGAAGGCCTGAAGCTGACGTTGATAGCAACTAGGATTAACAACAAGGCTGCCTGCGTCTTGGTTACCCATGGTGTGAATGACCCATATGGGATAAAAACTTGCTTTAAGCCTTTCCCTTTGGATGCTTTCGCCCTCGAGAAGAGAAACTCGACAAGGCGGAGTTTTTGACTGTTTCCGACCCGTTTGAAAAGGGATACCGAGGGATTTATCAATTTGCATGAGCTTTGTCTGTGTCATTTCCATACTTTTAGTTCCTTACCTTTGGTCCTTTCCTTTGGTCTCGCTCTTTATGTTCTCTTTTGACCACGAAGGAAGATTAGTCATTGGCTAAGTAGACAATAGACTGATGAATTGCGGGTATCGTAATTGAGAAGCAAGATCTAGAAAAGACGAAGTATCTCTCCCATCGCGTCCACAGGATTTGTGTCTCGACAGACCGTCACTCACATGAAACTTAGGACAGTAATTCATGGCATGTATCGCCCTAAGGGTGGGAGGCCATATGTAGTGTATACACAAATTTTCCATGATAGTGGTCAGCGCACCACCAACATTTACCAACAATCATCCACTTGATCCCTCCACACTTTCCAAAGAAAACAACCAATGATAATCCACCGTCGCAAAAGGCTTCGCAATCGCCCACACCTCGTCTAAAGCCTTGACAACGTCGTCCGCTGCACACATCCCTATAGATACCACCTCATCAGCTTATCGGCAAAAACGATTCAAAACTCGACTCACGCAGAAGCCTCTTCTCTAGATCCACAAGGTTCTGCACAAACACAGAAAATTACCACGCAGCTGACATCGCACGGGGCTCATACGTACCTGCTCGATATGCCTCAGACTCGACGCGCCCCGATAAGAACTGCGTCGCCTTGTTCACGACTGAGCGGGCTGTGGTGCGAGACCGGCCTTGAGAAGCGTGAGCGCGTGTTTCTCAGCTGCAATGCGGATCACGCTGAGCGCGGCGAAGTCGGTTCGGTCGAGTACCTGTTGGATCGTCAGTGTCGACATGCAAGGCGTTGATCGAGGGAAGAGACGCACCTTGTGCGGTATACCTGTGCGTGGGTGAATGGTGTGGTGTGGAGAGTAGGCCTAGGGAGGGGAAGAGACAGACCTCGCCGAATGGAGTGGGCGTGTCAAGGTCGAACTGGGAGCCCTGGTTCCATGGCGGTTTCGAGGGGCGTGTATTTCCCCGTGAAGAAGTCACCACACCACCCACTGCGCGGAATACAAAAACAAACTTAAAAACAAAAACGAAAATGAAAACAAAAATGAAAATGAAAACAAAACAAAAAACTCAGCCAACGGTCGTCCGCACGCATGTGTGGGTGGTTGAATGCATAGAATGCATGACTATGTTTGCGCGGCAGGGGAAGAGCTCTGGCTCTGGCTCTGGCTCGACGGCGCGGTGGACCGCGTTGGAGATTCCCTGGTTCATGCTTTGATTCCAAGTCAGCTTTCAGATTGAGCTCGGTATCCTAATAAGGTAAGGGAATGAGATCCATGCGCTATAGATTTGTATACTCAGGATTTAAAAAGCCTCTATCTAGACAGGAATCGCAACGACAGGCTCATAGAAATTACTTGGGGGGGCACGGCGTTTTGCACTGATGATCCGCCACCCGGTACTTCGCAAAAGAGTGTCCAGGTGCCCAATCGTTCTCTCTTGGGCGTTAATCGCAACCATCATCTGTACAATGTGTGAAATTGCATGCGAGAGAACCACACTCAGATGACATACCACAAGGTCGAGAAGGTAGGGCATTACACTTGCCGTGCCATAATTGGGTAAGAGAGGTGCTGGTGCTTCCTTATAACCAGAATTCAAGCCTGATTTAGTCATAGGATCATGGCATGCATAGGCAATGATGCTGTCAACTAGGACAAGTTTTGTCTCGGGCGTTGCGACAGCACGAAGTTCCTTGAGAATACAAGCACAGTATGGGTCCGACCAATCATGTAAGATTTGCTTGAGGATGAACACAGAAGCGTTCTTCACAGGCTGAGGGCAGAAAAAATCATGGGCTGTATATGCATAACGCTTCAATATTCAATCCAGGAATAGTATACACTATACCTACATGTAAAAGAAAGTCTGCCTGTATCAAGGATTTCGGAATATTCCTTTCTCCAATACTGGACAAGCGGATGAAATTAATGCTCTCGTAAGAAAGAGATTAATTAATCATGGCGCACAGCTGCTGCTTCCGCGCAAACGGTTGGAAGATCTTGTACAACAAATTTAAGATGATCATTCTTCTTGGTAAGCGCGAGTGAAGATGACCCAATTCCTCCCCCGACATCGACAACAATTGATCCTCGAGGAAGGGCTTTCCAGTCAAGCACTAAGACATCAATATCGGATCAAGTGTTTTCTGAATTTATTGTCAGCAGAGACGGACCGTCGTCCAAGAGATCATGAGGTTGCATTTGTGCAACACCGTGCATGGCAATGGCGAACCGGCGACGACGGTATTTCTGGTCTTCCGTCTCATACCAAAGCCAGAGTGTATTGTCCACATTGAATACACGATTGAAAGGGGCGTGAATTGGTTCATTGGAGCGTCCCGTAAGAGGGTCCTTGATGTTTTCAAGGAGCTGTGACGAAAATTTGGCACAATCGCCAACGCTGAAGACCTGCGTTATATGTGAATATAATGAGATGAGAGAGCTTACAAGTGCTCCAAAATAGCCACAAGTCCCGATGTTCCTTCATGTTTATCTTCTGGACTGATCAGGTGTGATAATCTTGACTTGAAACATGGAATGAAAACGTATACTTTTCAAGAATGTCTGCGACGGATTTTCCGCTGTCTATGACAGTAGATATCCTCGTGTTCGTGAAGACATCAGGGGTGACTTCTTTATAGCAATGATCTATCGCCAACATACGAAGTAATCTGGCTAATAGTGGATGTGGGTTGTCAGAATCGAATAATTGAGCGCTAGTACGACTCGCCGAGTTTGTTGGCATCAACATTGCATATCTTTGCAATATTATCCACGTGCATTCCCTGTAGACCTTGCGGTATGTACAATGGACATGAAGGGGGACAAAAGCCAAAAGTATACAGCGCACCTGTGGCCCAGCTTCACGCAAGATTTCTGTCACATTAAGTTCCAACGCGGTGCGTAGTGCAGCACTCTTCAAGTGCTATAGTGGGGACATTTTCACTGACTTGAAATATTATTATTCAAAAGTGTCAAGACCCACCCCGGACACAATGTTGATCAGTGACGTCTGAGGGGGGAGAACACGTGCTGCAAGCTGCAGTGCAGAGGCAGCGATCACATTTGTCGCATCAATTACAACCTGGCTCGCTCGAAATTCTTCCGATTGCGGCGTCAATGGTTGGTATGGATCGGGAAAGGGCGCATTGCAGTCTTCACATGCTTGAAGCAGTGTCGATACGGAGGAAGCGATCAAGTCAGAGAGCTGTTGGATTTCAGCAGCCATAGGAGAACGTCACAGTTTTCAGTACAAAAATGGCAGTACGAAATGGCTCAATGGTGGGGGTCAATGGAAGACTCGTGAGATCCGTGTTTTTATCCATCTACGCACAGCAAAAGAGGATATTGAAAGCAGATTGTTGCGGGAGTGTTAAGATTATGCATCGATGAGGGATGACTGCTTCATGACCCCTTAGCCATCCGAAGAATTCACGCCGGCGGAAAAAAAGACCCTGGATAAAAGCTCCATTGATGAGATAAAATTGGCTACCCATTCAATGGCACTTCATCGGATAGCTAGAAGCACATATCTTGAGCAAACAGTAGTGATGTTCCGGCCCGACCCAAAAGCCCCAGCTTTGGTCCTGCTTGAGGCTGGGCCGAGCCAAAGCCGGCCTGGCTCTAGCTCGGCTCAGCCCAAACCATGGCTTTTAGTGAGAATATTGAATGTTCTGTAAATTGGCATAGAGGACACTTGACTGAGGTGTTGTCCTTGTCCCTGTACTGTAGTCTATGATATCCAAACACTGGATGGATGGGAAAAATCCTGAGGACCAGTGGCAATGTTCAAACCTGGGAATCAGGCGGGAGCCTGATTAGATTGGGGCCTCATGGTAGATTTCCCAAAAATAGCATTGTTCTGCATGCAGGAAACAATGTGCTTTTGCAAAACAAAGTAAAAAACAATCCAATTGAGATCAATATTTTATTTCAACAATTTTGTTAAAACTATAGAAAAAATATTGTAACCAACTTATCAGTGACAATGGAGTAGGCCTAGGGAGGGGAGGGGAAGAGACAGACCTCGTCGAATGGAATGGGCGTGTCAAGGTTGAAATGGGATGGGAGCCGCGGGGCCGAGGTGCGTGTAGTGTAGTGTATGGATTTCCCCGTGAAGAAGTCGTCATGCCAGCCACGCCACCTAGTGTGCCGAATACAAAAACAAAAACAAAAAAAAAAAAGTCAGCCATTGGTCGTCCCCCCCCCCCCCCCCAGGCACATCGACGCGGTGGACCGCGTCGTAGATTCCGTTGGCTGGACGTACACACTGGCTTTAGTGTTATAGGACGGAGTGTCGTGCCCCGAATCGCTGTCACGAGGAGGAGAGCATACTTAGAGTCCCCCAAGGCGCTTGTTACCCTGACCCTGACCCCGCCGCTGACAGTCGCTTTGGGCATGGGGTGGATATATGTATCGAGCTTCAGCCTGGTGCGGGAATCTGGCATGGTCTTGACCCAGAATTTATTTACAGGATCTTACATTCTCACTAACAAGCTCTGTTGTCGGGCAAGATACACTACAGATCTGTAAAGAATTATTAGTAACCAAGACCAACGACTGGATGAGAGAAGGATCAGACAAAAAAAAATAATGATTCCGGATAGACTGTATCCTCAAAGGACGAATCCTCAGTTGAGGGAGTCTGTCTTGTCATCTTCGGTATCTCTGCGAACAAGCTACTCACCACTAACGATTCTTGAAGTAATCAAGGAGGACATGGAGTCCCTCGCTCTCGACACCATAATCCTTAACAACAACACAAGTGCACCCGACGATCTTCCTGGGGTTGCCCTCGCGGTCAATCTTGCAGAGGCCAGCCCAGGTACCGAGGACCTTTGCATCGCCGACCTTGATGAGGTTGATCTTGTGCTCTGCGCACAGAGCCTCGATGAGCTTGATGTACTCTGCCTCGGTGCAGGTCTCGACGAGAACGCAGAGGTGGGCCTGGCGCTTATCGAGGGCCTTGGCGCATTCGCGCAGGCCGCGGGCGAGGCCGTCGTGCACGAGGGCGTTTTTCAGGACTTGCTAGGGGGTGATGAGTGTGTTGTTGCGCGGGGACGAGGGGGACACGTACCTGGAGGGCGTCCTCGACGGAGAGCTTGCCCTTGGGGGCGGCCTCGGGTGCGACGTCTACCTCGGGGGCGGCGGCGTCAACGGGAATGTCATCTCCAGCGTCGGACATGCTATTGAACGTGGATAAGCGTCGTGGGCAACTGCGAGGAAGGAACAACGCACTTGATAAATTGCAGTGATAGTCTTCGTCCGCTTTCGTTGATGTGAGGAAAAAAAATTAGAGTTTGGCGAGGCAGTTAAGGAATTGAGACTCCGCGCGGACAAGTCCGTCATCCTACGGTCATGGTGAGTGCAGCGATCCCGTGCGGCGGCAGACTCTGACTGCGACAGAGTTTGGCCTTTGTCCACGCGCACGACTGCTCCGAACGTACGTTGGCCTTGCTCGCCTGCTGTTTGCTCACCGATCGTCGCTGCAGCGCACACTGACGCCGTCTGGGGTCTCGCTTGGTCTGACGCCGACACCGCACTCTCCGTCTCTGCAGATGGCACCCTCAAGCAGTGGTCTGTCACGGGCCAGCCCAACTCGCCATTCCCGCCTCCACACACACTTGGCCTCGTCTCCCTGTCCGTCGCCCCCGATGCCCGACGCGCGATATACAACAGCGTCGAGGGCCTCACGTCGCTCTGGGATCTGACCACCGCACAAGTCGCTGCGAGGTTCGAGAGCTACGTTCGATCGACTGACGACGCCGAACCCTGTGCGTTGCTCGTCATCTCTCCTTTCCTCATCTCATCTGCGACACAGCGTGGTCCGTGTCGCTGCACCCAAACGGCGAGACCTACGCGTCATCCGCCGGCTCAGGCCGCGTCTTCATCCGTTCCGCGCACGCAGAAAACTTTGGCGCGCGTCTCTCCACGCTCTCTTCTGGCCGCCACAAATTCGGCATGTACTGCTCCCACGTGAGTCCGTTTCCACGCCACGCCATGCCACCCCAACACACCAACAGAGCCCCGACGGGCGCAAACTCGCGCTCTCCTCCGAGACAGGGCAGATCTACATCTTCGACCTCGACGCGTCCGCCCTCGCAACGACATACACTTCCCACGCCATGCCCGTCCGCTCCCTCGCCTGGTCCCCCGACTCTAGCGTGCGTCCCTCGTGTTCTAACCACTAACCAACTAACACCACCAACACAGCTCCTCCTCAGCGCATCAGACGACAAGCGTCTCGTCATGCACGACACCCGCTCCGCACCAGGCAGCACAATCGCCTCCTTCACCGGCCACGCGTCATGGGTCCTCAGCACCGACATATCACCCGACGGCCGCCTCGCCCTCTCCGGGTGCGTACTCGCTCTCACTACAGAGCACTTGTTGACATCCCCCCCCCACAGCTCCGCAGATAAAACGATTAAAGTATGGGACATTGCCGCGCGTGCGGCCGTCGCGACGGTGCAAGACACAGGCGAGGTCTGGGCCGTGTCCTGGCGGCCAATGAACCCCGCACAGGCATTCGTCAGTGCGGGCGAGGATGGCGTCGTCCGTTGGTGGCGCGGTGCCGGGGCCGCGTAGCGCGGCGGGGGAAGTTGCGTCTCGCTTGCTCTTATGTTGATATTCTGGAGATGATTTTGTTCGTCGGGGGGTAAGTGTTGCTCAGATGTGTCCAGTTTTTTATTTTCTCGACCATGCGTACTTGGGCTCTCCTTGAGATGTAGGTAGAAACTAGTTGTACTTTGTATTTACATGAAAAAAAAAAAATTCCGAGGCTTTTACCTGCG
This sequence comes from Termitomyces sp. T73sscA, assembly GCA_017657235.1. Lineage (NCBI taxonomy): Eukaryota > Fungi > Basidiomycota > Agaricomycetes > Agaricales > Lyophyllaceae > Termitomyces > Termitomyces sp. T73sscA. The sequence goes on along the minus strand of JAGGAP010000128.1, from coordinate 27,957 downwards.
GAACACGTGGATCTATCTAGTCGATGAGTATTGTATTGGGCAACGTGGTGTGGGACGAGGACTCATTCATCCAATAACCACCTCCGTCGCTTGCTTGTCCTCCAAGCCTTGTGGCAATAGGTTTCTCCATGTTCTATAGACCCTCTTAGGTTAGCCGCGGCATCATCGAGAGAGAGATTTGTCGGTTGCCTCTAGGCATTGGCGATTCAGTTTAATTTTAATAATTTTACTTCTCTGTGCGATTGCTCTTTCTTTTCATACTTACTTGTTTCCCTTTTCGCCGTAGTTTCTCTGCGGCTGCACTGCACTGGCACATCATCCATAACTATTCCTACCAGGTACGATTACTTTCGAATGGGTCAATGTTACTGTGTGTATTTCAATATAGTATGTATGCATGTATTTCTCGTAGAGTCTACTTTCTCTCTTAGACCATGACATGACGACGACGACGACGACGACAACACAATCAACAAGTGGAATTTGCAAACGAGTTCGGAGGTGTATCATAGTATGTATGTACTTTTGTACTTGAGAACAGGAAAGAAAATCACGAAAAGTACAACCCTTTCTTTTTCCTTCGTCTTCGTCTTCGAAAGCAGTGTGTAATGGACACAACCTGGGCCTGACCATTATTATTATTGGTATCATTTATTGTGAGATGGATGGGCTTTGAATGCCATGAAATGCACAGGGAAGGCCGGCCCCCGAATTATACTCCATCCAAAAAGAATCGCCAATGATTGTCAATATTTTTGTTATGTTCGTTCAACGACGCCATAAGAGTCTTTTGTGGTAGAAGTGAAGTGCAAAACCACCCTCAATGGGCTCACAGAGAACCAGCCAGCCAGGAACGGCACACCGTGCCGTGACCTTACACTCGCATGTGGTCCAGCATGCGTTACTGAATAACTCCGTCGACCGCTACCATATTGCATGAGGTCTAATTCGCACAAGAGATAGGTCTCGCGTGCGTAAAACCGACGAGATGGATTTAACAGTGTTCCCTTACATAGACCTAGCAGATCTATAGATGACTGGAAGAAAGCAAGAAAGGATGCTACTTGCACTCACGGGGGAGCGCTACCGATAGTCTATCAGCGTCTTCAACTGTGTCCCAAGAAAATAGCAGCCTCTTCTATCTACAGTTCGTCGAGGATCTCACGTTCAACAGGATACAGCTCTCCAAGGGGAGGAAACTCCTACCCCACCCGATGACTTCTTTAATCAAGATATGGTGCATTGACATGGTGCTTTCACGAGCCATACGGCGTGTTAGACCTTCTAAAAACGAGTGATATTTTGGAACGAGTATACCGGCGTTGAGGGGTCCTAGCTCTAACGACTGGAATCGTTCTGGAGTATCGACAGACATGCCGTAGTATGATTGCGGAAGCAGGATGGGATGATGGCCATTGGGACTGACTGGATAGGGCTGCTTGTCGGGTCTGTCGAGGTGTTCGAGACGGATTCCATGCGAGAACGGCGAGGTGCCTGTGAGAGGACCGAATCTGTCCAGAGCGCCTGAGTTCCATGGAAAGGGCCGCATGGTCTAAAAGATGGTCCGGGACAAGAATTTGTTGGTCACACCCCGGTGCGAAGCGTATCGCGTCTTCGCCCCAGGGGATACCATGGGCTATTAGCAGCCACTCGCTTCTGCTGTTGGTGTAATTCCATTATCTATGTCCATGGAATTTGAGAACATCTTCGCGTGATGAGTCTGAGAATGCAGCGAGGCCTGGAGAAAAGAAACTCTGTTGTTTTTTGACAAATTTGCCAAAGGGACAGAGAGTTGATAGTAGTTCAAGAATCCTCCATTTCAGGCTCCGCTGCTTCCTTACTGGCTGTAAACTTGACATCACAATCAGCTTGATAGAGCCCTGCTCCAAGGCCCTTCGGCCAGACGTAACGATACAAACCTACAAGTCAGTCTGCATCGTGTGAAATCTCCACTTTTTTGTCCGTGTTATCCTTTGAGCATACAGAGAAAACTTAAGGGGAAGTTGCGCCCTGAGGTCTGTGGCTTGCCGACCGTGACTGCATGGTAGGGCGTAGCTTAGAGTGATTTTACTTGCGTGGAAATTCAGTGTCTTTCCGAGGTGACTCGATAGTGAGTCAGCCCTCATTGGAACTAACCGTAATTGTTCGGTAATTGCCAGTGTACCTATTTACCCAGCTTGAGGAATGCTGGACGAGCCGAACAGCTTTCTCTGACGGCGTCCATATGTTCTCCTCTCCGATCGCTCGGGAGTGGTATACTCCTTTGGTACTCTTTTTCGCCAGATCATCAGAATTCAGTGGATCTGTAGCCACAATCCATAAAACATACAAATTCGGAAATCACATCGCCGCTGGACTCATTACAACGACTCTCTCGCACGCCACCGGGAACGCTGTGCCCCTCCCCTCAACCTACCCCCAAGGCCGATTCTCACATATCTTATCAGAACAATCACCCTGGAAAATCTTAGTACGTATGCGTTCCTGGCGCGGCTTTTGTTTTTATCGGATTTGGTCATGTGTGGCACTCCCATCTTGTTATCATTTCCGATTTTGGGTTTCGTTTGTTTTTGGTTCCGGGCCGTTTACTTCCGTGTTTGCTTCCGTTTCCTAGGTTTGGTAGTACAACTTCAACATGTTATGTAAAATTACAGAAGAGGAAAAAAAGAGAGAGAGATAGAGGGAAAGAGAAATGAGACAATCATCATCGCTGCTCCGGATATTCACAACACATTTTTTTCAAAACCGCATTTTCTCCATCAAGTTGTCGAGTTCTTCGTCGCTTCGTGATCTTTCGAGCGCGTCAAGAGGCATTACGGCACCCATGAGCCATCCTAACGAAGGGATTACGCTTTTCCCCTGGCTCTGAAGTGCTATGTAGCATTAACAAAAAAACAACGGCGATCAGACGTCATAGAATGTACGAGATCATGAATTACGTGCATACCTTTGAGATTCTCATATCGTGCTACTATCTGATTGATCTGGGACTCTGAAAAGGGAAATACCGCACCCTCTGTCAGGGCGACTTGGGCTGTAGAAGCATGCTGCTTGAGCGCGGTAATTCCACATAGGATAGCAGGCCGAGGACGTACCACTGCTTAGTGCCTGCGTGAACGCAGCTTCGGTGTTTGGCGGGAGTTCCGAATGGTGTGAGGGATATTCAGCGACGTGTGACCAGAAGTACTCGGGCGAGTTTTTAACTTGCAGCCCTGCCAGGATCAAGAGTGAGCGTGGAGACATTGATTGGTGTGGAGATAGAAAGACGGACCTCGTTCTTCCGTCCATTCATATTCGAGCCCGAGAGTCCGGGAGAACATGCCGATCACTGCGACCTCCTCAGTGACGTCGGACAGAACTAATTCCCAATCGGCGGGCAGCCGTTCTACGCTGCCGTTCAGGCATTGTAGATGGTCCTCGCGAGCGTCGAGGACATGTTGTAGCTTTTCAGGATCGCGAATGTCGTCGGGAGTGATCAGTCGTAGTCCTCGGTGATAATAGTAGATGTCGCCGTTAGGGTGTTGGTGTTGCTCCCACTCGGGGGGCACTGGAAGCTGGCTGATTTTTTTTTTCTCTCGTGTCAGTAGAGCCTCTGTGATCGTCCAGAAATTTTGGGCACTACCTCGTTCCGTTACTGGTCGGAAACCTCTGATATCTGGTGGTGGGAATAAAACTCATGCGCGACTCGTCAGTGAGGGCGGCTGGGGCATGTGTGGACGGCGACATCGCGAGGTGTAGTGGTATGGCAGATCACATAGCCCAAGAATTCGCGCAGGGCGCACGAGGACAAGTTATCAAGGTTCGGCTAACCCTTGTCCTAAATGAACGGGAGAAAGTCGACAGCCTTCCGAGGGTACATGAGACTCATCAAACCAGGACGCCTTGACCGTGACCCTTTGGCAGATGCTGTTTGCAAGTTCACACACACCGGCAAAACGCTGAGGCGCCGGCGGCGGATTGCGCTTAAGTTGTCTAAACATTTTCAGTATAATTATATGTAATTAATGAACGGGCGTCGTGGACCCTAAGTAGAGCGCTTGAGCTCGGATCTGAATCCCCACATTCGCTGTGATGGGAGGTACCTCCCTGAATTATATGATGGGCATGGCTCAATTGAAATATACAGGTCCCAAGTACCCCAAGATAAAAAGGAAGAGAGAACTAGCCATGCGCTAACAGCCGTGGTCTCAGGTCTCCGTGTCCACGACAACATGCACCTTGTGACATTCCAAGAAAAGTTCTGATATATGGAGATTTGTCTGAATCAGACACGAGTCCAAAACTACCGCTAAGTGAGAGCAGATTCGACTGTTTCTTGTCGTCGATTGCTTCCTCTCTTAAATAATTCGATGTTTGTAAAAGCTCTGCTAGAGAAAAAAATGTTTGAATGGTACGCTCTGCATTCATTCATAGTAGGTAGTCATGGTCAACGTTCCAAAAACCTTCGTTAGTTGTCTCGTGACTGGCCGATTCGGACTCTCGGAACATGCCATGCAACATTGCAAGAGTTTGGACACTGCATAACTTATTGTTAGGTTCTGCCTTAATTGTTTCGCAGAGGAAAGTTAAGTACGAGGGTCCTGGAGACCAAGTGCGATTACATGAGCTTTTCAGCCCTGACCTCGAGGAATCCTGTTTTTTTGGCGCCGGCGGATATCGTAACTCTCCACAAGTCCTTCGCGTTCGCGGAGTCATGAGGTTGACACCTCGTACACTTTCTTTCTGACGATATTTTTCGTCGCCGTCATAGGAAGCTTCGGGCCAATGTCTATTAAAAACTTACAATTGGTGCTGGGAAACCCGCAAAGGATCAGCGGCATATCATCGCGTTCTCACAAGGTAAGTCATGGGATGTGTCGTGGGATGAAGGGTGACCTGTGGACTGATGGTTTAAAAGTAGAATCACGGCCTACGGTTTCCCCTATAGCCGTTGTGCTTCCACATAAGAAACATCTGCGTCTTACCTGTCCAGCGGTTACTCGTTACCAGTAATTTTCAAGGACTAGATTAAGCGAGCATTAGTATGGCGGACACGACTAAGAAACCGTGGTATGCACAGCGTACACTTGCTGAAGGTGAGCCCTCTTTTCAGGTAGCAGGCAACAAGGCGGGACTGACTCTTGACACAGCTGACGCAATCATAACTGGCCCCGGAAGCATGCTAGAAATCGAGACTCGTTACATCGACGGACGTCTACAGCGCGTGTACAAGCGCCTCTGGCCGTCATTACGCACGTTCTGGCTTCTAATTGCGGCGGAACACGCACACTTGACCTACGTGGTCCTAGAGAATCAACGTATATCGTATAAGAAGGCATTTGAACAGTCGCTGAGGGCCGCAGGGGTTTTGAGAGATGTGTATGGGGTGAAGAAAGGTATGCTTGCTTTTCTATTATGAGTTTTTTCTGGGATGAGCCAAATCATGGTACGCATAGGTGACCGAGTTGGGATATGTTCAAGAAATTACCCGGATTATGTAGTGGCATTTTGGGCGTGTCGTGAGTCCTCAGAAGACTGACCTTGTTCACATGGCTGAACGTTCGACGCACAAGACCTCATCGGTGCCGTCTCCGTTCTCGTCAATGCGTAAGTCGAGCTCGACCGAACTGCAGACGATGAGTCCGTACTTACAACCTTCTCGTTCTGGCTATATAAAGCTGGCTACCTCAGAAACAACTTCTGTTCTGTCTGGTTCATACAGAATGCAAAGTCATCGTTCTGGATCCTGAGCGCGCGGACCGTTTGGAGGGATGTGTCGAGGAACTCAAGAATGACGCCAAGAGCAACGGCATACTCGTGTTCAACTCCCATGAGGGTAAAGGCAAATGGAAAGGGATGGAGAACTGGGATACAGTGCTTGCTGCGTATACAGGTGACACAAAGGGGATTGAGACGGGCGAAGGAGAGGAAGAGATCCTGCCTGAGGACAATGCGACTATTCTCTTCACGTCTGGTAAGCTATATGGATATGGTTGTTATCAAGCCTATTGCTGACCGGAGTAGGAACGACTGGCATGCCGAAAGGCGTGTTGAGCACACAGAGACAGTACTTGACAAATCTCTTCAACGTACGCCACGCAAACGCCTTATCATACCATGATACTTGTGACTGAATCAATCGGCTCGCAGTGCTTTGTTGGTACCTTAAGATCTGCCTTGCGGATGGGAGACAACATACTTCCAGTCAAACCCACGGGACCCCAGAAGGGATCTTTGCTGTCCGTACCTTTTTTCCATGCTACAGGCTCGACCAGTCGATTGGTACGTCCATTTTGGACAACATGTAGGCGTGCGCCAAATCCATGATTGATCTGTCTCGTCCCCTTCTGCAGATGCTGGCTACTTTCGCAGGGTCAAAGGTCGTCCTTATGCGCAGATGGATACCAGAGGAGGGAGTCAGGTAATACCTATTTACCTATACCCCGGTATAGCCAGCATGATTGACCACTTTTATCAGATTGATAAAGGAAGAAAATTGCACCACGGCAGGCGGGTACGTCATAGAAAGACGATACTGGGAGTCAAATGCTCACCCGTCCTGATTATGCAGTGTTCCTTCCATGGTAATGGACCTTACAGAGACATCTCTGGCTGGTTCTGGGTATCCACTCGAATCATTTTCTTTCGGAGGCGCTCCTGCCCCTGAAATCCTGGCCGAGAGAGCAACGAAGTTGTTTCCGACGGTCGTACTGTGTGTTTTCAAAGTTGTTGATCTCCAGATATGCTTACCTGACTACAATTACAGAGGCCAGGGGTATGGACTGACGGAGACAAACAGTCTTGCTGTGGGGATCAGTAAGTATCTCAATGGTTGCAGATGTTCAGAGTTCTGATGGGACTTGTCACATAGGTGGGGAAGACTGCATCTCTCGCCCTACATCCACGTAAGCATCGCACACTGCTGAAGCCGACTGTATGATGATAGAGATTTCAACACAGTGGTCTTCCAACACCAGTCAATGAGCTCATGATAGTGAAAGGAGACACTGTTATGCCTCCAGGTGAACTAGGGGAAGTTTGGATTAAGGGCATTAATGTGATGAAAGGATACTGGCGTGACCCGGGTGGGTGATATTTCCCGGTTTTTAAGCCGGTTCACTAATACGGGTCAAAAATAGTGGCGACAGAGAAGGCAAGCGCGTTTCGTAGAAGTTGGGGCTTCTTTTCTGATTTTGGTCTAGGCGGTCACGAAGGATGGGTGGCTGAAGTCAGGAGACCTTGGCTATCTGGACGAAGAAGGCTACCTTTATATCAAAGATAGAAGTGAGTTGATTGCTGCGGATATCAATGAATCAAAGCTCACGGAGTGGGACCCATGCAGTCAAAGATATTATTATCCGTGGAGGTGAAAACATCGTAAGACTCTTAACATGGCCACTCACTTACGAGGATACTGATAAGATCCGAAGGATTCCACGAGCGTTGAGAATGCGCTATATGCAGATGATCGTGTAATGGAGGCAGCTGCGGTTGCAGTCCCTCACGAACGGCTGGGAGAAGTTGTAGCTGCAGTCGTGGCTGTGAAACCGGCGTTCAGGGGTCAAGTGACAGAAGCTTCGTTAATAGCCATTGCAGCAAAGAGGTAGGTTATTACGTCCCACCTGCATGGATAACACTGACGCAGGAGTTTTTTCAGTCTTCCTAGATTCGCAGTGCCAGTAATGGTGGTGATCAAGGATGAATTGCTCGGTACGCACACCTTGTTTGTCATTCGACTTGATCATGACTTGACATGCTGTTGCAGAGAAGAACGCGTCGGGAAAGATTGTCAAGACAAGTTTGCGTAAGCTTGCGCGAGATCTTTGGCAGAAGAGACAGAGCGAAGTTCAGACGAAGTTGTAAGGCTGTAAGTATGTACCATAGATTGTCGCTCAGGCTGAGCCAAGAGAGCTTGTGATCTTAAACGCATTAGGCAGGAGTAAGTGCACGTGATCGGTCGCGGGTTGAAGGTGTTTAGGAGTGTTTGGCCTGGACACCATTTCTGCCAGTCTGCGAGTTTCGCAAAAAAGAGACGGGCGGCGTCTTGCTTCCGCCCATTAAGCTATGGCGGTGTGCGACGCCACACCTCCAGATCTACAGCTGCATGATATCCTCAACAACTTGTCTCCATCGCCAACGCCTATCCGTCTAGACTCTGCTCAGAACAGACCGCGTAGCTTTACTCCTGAGATACTCACAGAGACCGATGTTGCTCAGATGCGCCACCGCGTCGTTGAAATTAGGAACTCGTCTCAGGGCTTGCTCAATCTAACTGAAAGAGAGACTGAGCTGTTCAATATGGTACGGAGTCAGCGAGACTTTATGACAGTTAGATGTTTAAATGTTAGTTCAGGTACTGCGACTAACGGAGTCGACGTTGGTCGATCCAGACCAGCTAATACGTCAGGCTGAAGTGATTTCTTGTCTCACGGCTCAACGCGACTTCCTAATCCGCCGGCGGAACACGCACACTTGACCTACGTGGTCCTAGAGAATCAACGTATATCGTATAAGAAGGCATTTGAACAGTCGCTGAGGGCCGCAGGGGTTTTGAGAGATGTGTATGGGGTGAAGAAAGGTATGCTTGCTTTTCTATTATGAGTTTTTTCTGGGATGAGCCAAATCATGGTACGCATAGGTGACCGAGTTGGGATATGTTCAAGAAATTACCCGGATTATGTAGTGGCATTTTGGGCGTGTCGTGAGTCCTCAGAAGACTGACCTTGTTCACATGGCTGAACGTTCGACGCACAAGACCTCATCGGTGCCGTCTCCGTTCTCGTCAATGCGTAAGTCGAGCTCGACCGAACTGCAGACGATGAGTCCGTACTTACAACCTTCTCGTTCTGGCTATATAAAGCTGGCTACCTCAGAAACAACTTCTGTTCTGTCTGGTTCATACAGAATGCAAAGTCATCGTTCTGGATCCTGAGCGCGCGGACCGTTTGGAGGGATGTGTCGAGGAACTCAAGAATGACGCCAAGAGCAACGGCATACTCGTGTTCAACTCCCATGAGGGTAAAGGCAAATGGAAAGGGATGGAGAACTGGGATACAGTGCTTGCTGCGTATACAGGTGACACAAAGGGGATTGAGACGGGCGAAGGAGAGGAAGAGATCCTGCCTGAGGACAATGCGACTATTCTCTTCACGTCTGGTAAGCTATATGGATATGGTTGTTATCAAGCCTATTGCTGACCGGAGTAGGAACGACTGGCATGCCGAAAGGCGTGTTGAGCACACAGAGACAGTACTTGACAAATCTCTTCAACGTACGCCACGCAAACGCCTTATCATACCATGATACTTGTGACTGAATCAATCGGCTCGCAGTGCTTTGTTGGTACCTTAAGATCTGCCTTGCGGATGGGAGACAACATACTTCCAGTCAAACCCACGGGACCCCAGAAGGGATCTTTGCTGTCCGTACCTTTTTTCCATGCTACAGGCTCGACCAGTCGATTGGTACGTCCATTTTGGACAACATGTAGGCGTGCGCCAAATCCATGATTGATCTGTCTCGTCCCCTTCTGCAGATGCTGGCTACTTTCGCAGGGTCAAAGGTCGTCCTTATGCGCAGATGGATACCAGAGGAGGGAGTCAGGTAATACCTATTTACCTATACCCCGGTATAGCCAGCATGATTGACCACTTTTATCAGATTGATAAAGGAAGAAAATTGCACCACGGCAGGCGGGTACGTCATAGAAAGACGATACTGGGAGTCAAATGCTCACCCGTCCTGATTATGCAGTGTTCCTTCCATGGTAATGGACCTTACAGAGACATCTCTGGCTGGTTCTGGGTATCCACTCGAATCATTTTCTTTCGGAGGCGCTCCTGCCCCTGAAATCCTGGCCGAGAGAGCAACGAAGTTGTTTCCGACGGTCGTACTGTGTGTTTTCAAAGTTGTTGATCTCCAGATATGCTTACCTGACTACAATTACAGAGGCCAGGGGTATGGACTGACGGAGACAAACAGTCTTGCTGTGGGGATCAGTAAGTATCTCAATGGTTGCAGATGTTCAGAGTTCTGATGGGACTTGTCACATAGGTGGGGAAGACTGCATCTCTCGCCCTACATCCACGTAAGCATCGCACACTGCTGAAGCCGACTGTATGATGATAGAGATTTCAACACAGTGGTCTTCCAACACCAGTCAATGAGCTCATGATAGTGAAAGGAGACACTGTTATGCCTCCAGGTGAACTAGGGGAAGTTTGGATTAAGGGCATTAATGTGATGAAAGGATACTGGCGTGACCCGGGTGGGTGATATTTCCCGGTTTTTAAGCCGGTTCACTAATACGGGTCAAAAATAGTGGCGACAGAGAAGGCAAGCGCGTTTCGTAGAAGTTGGGGCTTCTTTTCTGATTTTGGTCTAGGCGGTCACGAAGGATGGGTGGCTGAAGTCAGGAGACCTTGGCTATCTGGACGAAGAAGGCTACCTTTATATCAAAGATAGAAGTGAGTTGATTGCTGCGGATATCAATGAATCAAAGCTCACGGAGTGGGACCCATGCAGTCAAAGATATTATTATCCGTGGAGGTGAAAACATCGTAAGACTCTTAACATGGCCACTCACTTACGAGGATACTGATAAGATCCGAAGGATTCCACGAGCGTTGAGAATGCGCTATATGCAGATGATCGTGTAATGGAGGCAGCTGCGGTTGCAGTCCCTCACGAACGGCTGGGAGAAGTTGTAGCTGCAGTCGTGGCTGTGAAACCGGCGTTCAGGGGTCAAGTGACAGAAGCTTCGTTAATAGCCATTGCAGCAAAGAGGTAGGTTATTACGTCCCACCTGCATGGATAACACTGACGCAGGAGTTTTTTCAGTCTTCCTAGATTCGCAGTGCCAGTAATGGTGGTGATCAAGGATGAATTGCTCGGTACGCACACCTTGTTTGTCATTCGACTTGATCATGACTTGACATGCTGTTGCAGAGAAGAACGCGTCGGGAAAGATTGTCAAGACAAGTTTGCGTAAGCTTGCGCGAGATCTTTGGCAGAAGAGACAGAGCGAAGTTCAGACGAAGTTGTAAGGCTGTAAGTATGTACCATAGATTGTCGCTCAGGCTGAGCCAAGAGAGCTTGTGATCTTAAACGCATTAGGCAGGAGTAAGTGCACGTGATCGGTCGCGGGTTGAAGGTGTTTAGGAGTGTTTGGCCTGGACACCATTTCTGCCAGTCTGCGAGTTTCGCAAAAAAGAGACGGGCGGCGTCTTGCTTCCGCCCATTAAGCTATGGCGGTGTGCGACGCCACACCTCCAGATCTACAGCTGCATGATATCCTCAACAACTTGTCTCCATCGCCAACGCCTATCCGTCTAGACTCTGCTCAGAACAGACCGCGTAGCTTTACTCCTGAGATACTCACAGAGACCGATGTTGCTCAGATGCGCCACCGCGTCGTTGAAATTAGGAACTCGTCTCAGGGCTTGCTCAATCTAACTGAAAGAGAGACTGAGCTGTTCAATATGGTACGGAGTCAGCGAGACTTTATGACAGTTAGATGTTTAAATGTTAGTTCAGGTACTGCGACTAACGGAGTCGACGTTGGTCGATCCAGACCAGCTAATACGTCAGGCTGAAGTGATTTCTTGTCTCACGGCTCAACGCGACTTCCTAATCCGCCAAACGGAAGAGGAACGAGGGCGCTGGGCGTCACAGCGGGACGGTTGGGATCGCATTGCAGAGGCGCTTGTTGCCCAACGCAGCAAGTCGCTGTCCGGTCCAACTAAAGAGGTGATTCTACTCGCGAGGTTGTTCGATTACGTGACTCAGGGAATTCTCAGGATATCGACAGGTACTGTGCAGCATACCAGTTTGAGAATAAAACTTTACGGGAAAAGGTTCATTTGCATACTGCATGACAATTCGCCCAATCTGATATCCCAGTCCCACAGCTCAGTGACACATCGTCCCGTCTACAGCATCTTGAGTCTGAGATCACTAAGCTTCGGCCCATACTACTGATGCAGCCCGTGACCACAGCATCAGCGATCTCCCACCATACATCTCACCTATCCGGAGTACCGTATCCCAGTATTCAGGCTGCCGCAGAGAAAGTCAAGCCAAAGAAGAAGAAGAAGGAACCCCGTGTTCCCGTTTTTTCTGCTCATGTCCCAGATGAGCAGGAACTGCAGGAGCAAGTAGAAACCCAGCCGATGGAGGGTGTCGAGAAGACAGCTGCTTTGAGCTCTTTCTTCCAATTTCAGGCACAACCCATCCTCCCCCCTACCACCCAACCAACCTTCACTGGTGACCACTATCGCAAACCTGCAGCGACACCGGTAGGCGGACCTCTTACGGCCCCTCCTACCACCCTTGAATTTCAAGTGTCAACACCTGTTCGTCAACCGCCCAAAACTGTTCGCACCATCCGTCGATCCTCTCCTCAACCGGCAGACACCAAACCAAGTACCTCGGTGCCCGGACCTCTCACCCCCGGGCGCTCCGGTCCCGTACTCAGGAAAAGCAAACGCAATGGACCTCCCATATCTCTGACCTCCGATGCACGAACTGAGCATCTCCTCATTGCAGCACGCAAGATTGGTCGCGAACGCGCAGGAATCGTCGCTGGATACATCCGCGACCGGCAAAAGGAGCTCGAGATGCAAAAACACGAGCGGGAACGGGAGAAGATGGCGCGCGAGCTTGAGCGTGAGCAGGCTGAGAAGGACCGGTTGGAGAGGATTGCGGAGCGTGGGTCAGGGGGACTATCGTATTATCGTCGGGATGTGTTTGAGGCTGGGCCGAGTAACAGCGGCAAGGCGGGTTCGGAGAGTTCACCTCAGACGCCAAAGAAGGGTGATAGCGACTTGCATTTGGATACGACTGTGAGCCCTGCACCGCTAGGGCCACGTGGAAATAACGCCTATGTGTCGATCGAGGCGCCAGCGAGAGGGAAGGGTAAGGCACCGCAGAAACCGCAGATGGCGAATGGTAGCACACCGAATTTTTCCCGGCAGCAGCGAAAACAACAACAGTCTAATGCAGCAGGTACACCAGCAGCTCAACAGATTCAGTCACAGACCAACCCACCTACGCCTTTGTCATCGCTTATTGATGCTGCGCGGATGATAGACGGCAACGAAGAGACGGGTGTGGAGGCTCATAATGGCGGTGGTTATAAGGGGCGGAAGCACTGTATCAAAGGCAGCCCTGAGGCACATGAAGACTCGCCGGTACAGAGAAGAGACGTTGAAACTGTTGAACAGTCGGAGAGTCCTGCCCCAAAGCGGAGGAGGGTAGCAAGTGCTCGTGCTGCCGCCGCCGTGACACAAATCAATAGTAGCAGCAGGCACGGGAGTGGGTCTGTATCTGGGTCCGGGTCCGGGACTGGTAGTAGGAATGGAAATGGTAGTGAGTGGGAGGGTGTGGACAGTGCGATGACTGCGCTTCATGTTCTAGCCGATCAGGCAGCAGCGTTTAGCTCGCATGATACCAGGGGGAAGGGCAAAGCCCGGGCGGTGCATGACGAGGAGGAGGAGGTTGATGATGGCGATGGAGACGCGGATTACGCGCCGACGACCTCGAGTGTGGGAACAAGAAGAGGGAGGAGAAGTCGTCAACCGGCGAAAGAAAAGGAGAAAGAGAAAGAAGAGAAAAGCAAGCCAAAAGCTGCCATGACACGGAAAACGCGCTTGAAGGCGGTGGCGGTTACCCCTGCAGCTGCACCTCGACTCATATCGTCTCCCGCCCCGAAGTTCTTCGTCGGACCCAACAGCGCGCTCCCTCCGGGCGCCGTACGTCCAGTCTCCACCACCACTTTCACCAATGAAGGGGCTCGTCACGACAAGTCCCTCGGTCTAGCTCCGGTGATATCTGCCCAGGTCTCTCGGTCTGGAAAAGCGGACAGAAAGTTGACCTTGGATACTTCAAGCCGACCCGGGTGTGGCAATAGCGAAGAGGAACACTTAGCTGGGGCCCTCCTGGAGCTTGCACCTCCTATTGAAATCCACTCGAGATCTCTACCTATATCGTCGTCCAAGGGCGATGTCCTTGAGACACGACAGGCCCAAATATCACCACCAGAAGCATTTAACAAGAGGGCTGTAGCGATAGAAAAACCTGGAGATCCATCCGTACCAGATTCGGCCAAAATCGCTGCTGCTGAAGATAGTCGAGCGCCTATGGACGTCGACGTAGCACGAATGATTGATCAGTCCGAAGAAATCGAGGATGACGACTACGAATCTGCTGTTGATCGATTGCTCCAGCCTGATGTTGATGAAGATGAAGACGAGAGAACCGAGCCAGCCTTTGGAGCCCTTGGCAGCGCTCCACACGACCCATCATCAAATATTAAAGACGGAGGTGGTATTGAAGATGGTGAAGCTGATGCTGAAGGGGAAGTTGATGCCGAAGGTGAAATTGATCTAGAAGATGAGCCTCCATCTCAGAAACTGCTTGATTCTACGGTCAGCGAGTTGCCATCCTTGCCTGTTGATGGTCAGCGGGCTTCCGAATAGTAGGCATGACCTTGATGATATCCTTTTGTAGAATAGTGTGGCTTTGGCATGCATATGGTCTACTGGTCTCTGGCCCATTGTGTCTTGCATTCGCATCGTTTGAACCTGGGCTTTCCAGGTCAGACAACGTTCAGGTAAGTTCAAGTTCTTTCTCCTCGACATTAACTTTTCAATGATTCAATTTCCAGATTATTTGTTTCGTCTACGTCGCTTTTTTTCGAGATACGATCTTGGAGGTATATATCTAACGCGGTATTTTATTGTAACATCTTGTAGGGCGAATCATGAGGACTTGCGTTGCCAATTTTGATTATGAGAGAAGGTCAAACACTATCCCGCGTGCAGTTTTATAATGTACTCGCGACGATGGTCCTCAACCGTGTATTTGACCGGAAGAAATTCTGATGGTATGTTCATCTTTGCATTCTACGAGTCGTTCATTTGAGTGCCGATCTCCAGATTCAGGCATTGGAACATCGATCTTACCCAGATCACCTCCAATGAACTCGAGCAATAGGATGCAACTTCCAAATCCTCAGGATTTGAGCATAGGCGAGTTGTGAAGCCCAGGATCTCCCACTAGGCCGAGAGGTCGAGCTTGGAAGCTTATATTATTATGCTATGTGAAGTTGGCTCGCGGTGTATTTCGCGAGTGGCGCTGGAGCCAGATCTCTGCTAGGCCCTTGTACGAACACCTTTCTCGTTTGGATAATGCCATCTCGCAATCCACCTCCAAAGTCGTCTCAGATGAAACGTGACGCCTCGTCGTACGCTATGACTTGAATGCATGACTTGATCGACTGTGGGTTGTCTCAGTATACAGCTAAGGGGAGAGTGGAGTTTCCTTGCGCGTTCTACGATGGTTTGACTAAATACTCTTCAATATTCTGGAGGGTGTGTCTGATCATCAACTTGTCGTTCGCGTGTTTACTATTTGAAGCCGCATGTTTCAACGTTCAACAGACAGCATCCGAGTATGCCTTGCCCTAGCAAATCTTTCTGGAGTCAATCCTTCATGCATTTGTGTTATATAATCGCGAGAGCAAAGAAAGGTACCTGGTTTAATCTACATGTGTATATGCTTATTGCTCTGTTAACGTTGATACATCGCCGCTGACCAATGTGTTTAAAAGCCCGAAGATTCTGTAATCTCATGATGTAGTCGCGGACATTCAGAGTACAGCATTTGCTCAAGTCGCGACTTATGACAAATAACGTCATGTGCTTCACTGCCTTACTCTTACTACGAGACCATCATGTCTCCACGTCGCCGCCGCCGCCGCCGTTCTCGAGGACAGAAGCCAAACAAGAATTCGTCAGATTCTTGCGCTCCCGTTACTGTACGTTTGTCTGGCTGCTTTTGCGTTCTCACGAAGCGACTATCCGCTCCACATAGATAAACCTTAAATTTGAACAAACCATACTCTCAGATCTCAGGGTGTCCCTCTACAAAGCAGTCCTTCACGAGGGACAATTATTTTCTACAGAGAAACTAACCGACGAGGAAGAAGATGAACTTGAAAGGCTATACTCCAATCTCCTGGCTATTTGTCGTTCTGACGAAGATTCTGACCGCAAAAGACGTTCTGTGAGTTCTTTCATCGAATGATGTTGAAGCGTTACGCAATCTATGTTAGCGTATCAACCAAGCTTTGTTCGAGTCTCTCGCAAATATTATGTCAGACGAGACGTATCATATCGCTGTTCATCAAGACTTGAATGTTCTGCCTGAGAGTGGACTCTTGGTTGATTCCGGCATTCGTCTGAGAGGGACTTTTGACTATGGTTTATTTCGATACAAGGCCTATGGTAGTCGAGGTATGAGCTATATGCTTTGAAATTTTCCTCTGATACATTCCGCGAGACAGAAACTGGCCAAAATCTGTTCTGTATTGCAAAACAGCAGCTTCTCGTCGTATGCCTACCCTCTGGAAGCCATTGTGCTCCTGCGATCGCTCAAGCCCTCACGTGGGCCAAACTTTCGGGGTTGGTAGACAAATATCCAAGGCGTTCTTCTCCTTTTGGCCGACTAACGAGGACTTTGAATTTTTTTCAGGCGTGACGAAGTCCGCTTTTGTATTATCTGCCACGTCTACCTCACTTTGGCTCTCCTTAAGCGCTCCCGAGATGAATGTGGAAATCGTGAAAATTGGCGCTGTTATGTCCAACACGGCCCGGGTTTACGCATTTGTGCCTATGACTGGTTTTCTCACACGGTTTCCAATGAAGAAAGTTATGAGTACCGTGTCGCTGGCTTACGGGTGATCATCCGGATATTAGCAGAATGGGTAAGTCACATTGTTTCTTTGGATGCCGGCACGGTTTCTATAGTCTTGATTCCCAGTTTCTTCATCAAAAGCCAGACTCTTTGTGGTACTTGAGCTCGAGTTTTGATGTGCCAGACTATCAGTTAACGGCTAATCCATTGCATGCACCTGGATAACATCTCTTTCCAAGCCATCTATCAGCTTGATTGGCAGCCATCTATTTTGTTTTTTAGACTTACACTTATGCATGTGCATGGAGAATGTAACATGAACACGTGTCTCACCACATGCATCGAGCCTTGTTTCGCGACTCCTGAAAGTAAGCACTGAGAGCAGATTATACCAGACCATCATGTCTCCACGTCGCCGCCGCGGCCGTTGCTCTCGAGGACGTAAGCGAAACAAAAACAAAAAATTCGTCAGATACTTGCCTTCAATCTGACACTGTATGTTTATCTGGCTCCTTTGCGTTCTTACGAAGCGACTATCGCTCCATATAGATTGATTTTGAACACTTTTATCCAGCCATGCTCCAAGCAGTCAGAGTGAACCTCTACAAAGCAATCCGTTGGGATGTCAAACCAGTTTCTGTAGAAAAACTACCAGATGAGGAAGAAAATGAACTTGAAAGGCTTTACTCCAATCTCCAAGCTATTTGACATCAAGAAACGCCCTCTGAGTTCTTTCATCTAGTGATGTCGAAGCACTACACATTCTACTTTAGCTTATCAACAAAGCTTTGTTGGAGTCCCTTGCAAATATCATGTCAGACTAGACGTACAATATTGCTGTCCATCAAGACTTGAATGTTCTACCTGAGAATGGACTTACGACATTCGTCTGAGAGGAACATTTGACTATGGTTTACTTCGATACAAGGCCTATGGAAGTCGGGGTATGAGCTATATGCTTTGAAATTTTCCTCTGATACATTCCGCAAGACAGAAACTGGTCAAGATCTGTTCTGTATTGCAAAACAGCAGCTTCTCGTCGTATACCTACCGTTTGGGAGCCGTAGTGCTTCTGCGATCGCTCAAACCCTCGCGTGGGCGAAACTTTCGGGGTTCGTAGATGCGTTTTTCTCCACTTTTTGTCAACTAATGGGGATTTTGAATCCACAAGCGTGACGAGTTCCTTTTCTGTATCATCCTCCACGTCTACCTCAGTTTGGTCCTCCTTAAGCGCGACTCAAATGGAATGTGGTGAAGGAGGCCCGGGTTTACGCATTCGTGCCTATGATTGGGTTTCTCCCACGATTTTCGGTGTTGAAGAAGTTCAAGAAAATTATGAGGACCGTGTCGCTAGCTTACGGGGGATCATCCGGATATTAGCAGAATGGGTGAGTCACGTCGTTTGTTTGGACGTCGGCATGGTTCCCCACTGAGTCTCGATTCCCAGTTTCTTCATCAAAAGCCAGAGTCTTTGTATGAATCGGACTCGGGCATGAGTGTTGAGGTACCAGACTACCGGATATGATGCACTGTATGCACTTGCACCGACGCGACATCTCTCTCATCTATCAATTTGATTCGGAGCCATCTGTTTTGTTTTGTAGTTTATATATCTGTACTTACGGAGAATGTATACATATAATCGCTGTTACGGATGCTATTTGTTAAGCGACCCTGGCCGGATCTCATCTAATCCCCAGACATTCGCTGTCCGACTTACTCCAGAGTGTCCTTCCCTTCTACTCAGAGAGTCGCCTCTATGGACTCCGAGTCAGCAACGCCCATTACTGGTTCCTCTACGCCGTCAGAGGCAGACACGCCGGCAGACACACCACCAGCCCGCGCCAACGAGGTCATCCAGTTCACTCCGCGGCGCGCCATGGCTTCCTTCGAGAATCTTGTGGCGCTGGCTAATCACCAGGAGAGGCTGAGAGAGGCAAGAAAGATCATTTGGAGAGACCGTGGTGAGCCTGTAGCTGAGGTGTCTACGCTCCGAGCATGTCTGGAACATGCAGCGGCGGGAGGATTCCGTTAGTGGGCTGGATCATTGTGTCGACTGGGTATTCACGAGCAACGTCGTTTAGGGTCTGGAGCACTTGCTGCCAGCATTCGAGCGTGTATCAATCTGGTGCTGGTCCTTCTGAGGATACACAAAGTGCCTCGGTGAGCGACTTTCTTGTTTTGTTGTTTGGGTTTTAAGCTTATGACGTGTTTCAAGGGATATAAGGGTGCTTGTAGTTAGACATGCAGTTTTCGGGTTAGATACAGTACGCTTTGGGCTCATGCTTGGTGTGTATCAACCAGACAATCTACGCTCAGTAAGGTTCAGCTCGTGTCTAGGAACATTTACTTCAATTTACAAATTCCTACTTAATGCCCTCCCTATCCTTATTCCAGCCTTGAACATTCCGACACCAAAGCGTCTCCCGACCTTGAAAACCGATACCGCCTCATCGTCTGAGACACCATTCCTGACCGATGCGGAAGAAGGGAACGAAGGTCCAACGGCAGAACGTCCAACAACCATGCTTCGCGTACCTCTCAAGAAGCGAAGCGCGCGTCTTTCATTGAGTACTAATGCGCAACTCGTGTTGATTAGGAAGAAGACGAGGAGATGGCACGCTGCGCTAGCTGGTGCGATCGCGGGTGGCCTCGCGATCCTATGGGAGAAAAGAGGGAGGAGAGGCGTCATTGCACAACAGCTATTTGTACGGTGAGTCGAGTTACGCGTTCGTTTATTGGCTCACGCTGATCCTTTCCGATAGTGGCCTACAGGGATCATATAACGCGTACACGACCAGACGGAACATCCGTGTTCCTCATGGAGACGTTCTCGTCTTTTGCCTGGCGTAAAGTTTCCCTCATCTTCTCAAAGGTCCATGCCAACCAGATTTACAGTTGCGGCCAAATCATCTACGCATTCCTCCTTCGCCCCGAAACCCTTCCGCGTTCATACAGGACTTGGTACGTCGTTGTTCACTATCGATTATGAGAGACTTGACTGAATCAAAGCCTTCTAGGATTGGCGAAGCCGCTAAAGTCCCGAAAGAATGCATCAACATGAACCTCAGTCTCGTTCGACAAGGCACCTTTGACCCAGGCGACCTCGACAAGATAACCGCTCTCCCCGTAAGTGTCTTTCCATTTTCAATCTTCACCACTCACCCTCCGTATCACGTTCGTATTTCCATATATCCAGGACATAACCCAGACCAACCTAACCGACCTCCTCACTCTGCGCACACAACTCCTCGCCCCGCCTTCGCCTACTGACCCTCTCGAGTATTTCCCTAACTACGCGCCCTGTTCCGCCGTCCACCCCGCCCTAACACACTGTAGCTCCGTCCCCCTTGACCGTTTCTTTGCCGTTTTCAAATGGATGCTACCCATCTACGGCGCACTGCACTTTGTGCCTGCGGTACTGTTGAAGCGCAAATCCTTTGTTCAGGATCCAGGAAAGGTTCTTGTGAGAGCCGGACTGGGAAGCCTGAGGAGCTCAGCCTTCCTTGGCATTTTTGTCGTAATTTATCAATGTATGTTCACACCTTCGCCATGAGCACTTGCCCATTTCTAACTCGACCAGTCATATTCTGCTATAAACACAAACTACATAAATTCCTCACACTCCTCCGGCTCAACAACTCCACGAGCCTGTTGGCCCGTCTCCCTGTTCCGTTTGTCGAGGCTCTTATATCCAAGGCGTCGTTCTGGGCACCTGGATTCATGGCGGGTCTTGCGCTGTTTGTCGAAGAAAAGCGGAGGCGTGGGGAGTTGGCAATGTATGTTCTTCCGAAGGGGTTAGAAAGCGTATGGGTGATGTTGCGAGGGAAAGGATGGGTGTTTAGGACAGGGAATTGGGGCGAGTCTGCAGTGAGTGCTGTGTTTTTGTCTTGCATGGGCATTCATATTGATTGAGGGTATCAGCTTACGGCCTTGGGAATGGCTATGGTTATGGTACGTGTTTTTTTGTATGTTTTGTTTCATAAATTGTACTTATCTTGGTGACAGAGTGCATATCAGAATGACCCACAGCATTTGTCAGGTTTTGTGAGACGGATATTGTATCAATTCATCGGTCCTAATTAGTTGCACATCCTACTTGACCTATCCTTGTAGAATTCGCAGTTTAGGTATTCGCACAATTAAAAAGCACATGTATATCTCCTACACTAATCAGGTAACCTGCCTGGTGCAGCAATTATTTCAGAAGTTAAATTTTTTCATATGATCTATCGAACTCTGATTGGAATACCTTCGAACGAAACTATAGATATAGATGAACTTCTTGGGGTCTAGTTGGACGTAAGTACGCATAGAGGCAGCCAGGAGTATACGAAAAACTTACCGGATACTCGAACATAGGGGGTTGTGTGAAATATGTTCGTGTTAAAAGTCAAGTCTGAGTCGTGTCTGTTATTGGCCCCGGTAGGGTTCGAATCACATCGGATGTACTGTAGATCCCCGTATCCACAGTTTTATGGTGATTGAGCATAAGACGTGACATCATGGTACTGGACACTCTGTGACAACGATGAATTTGGTAAAGATGAGGACGAAAAAAAAACATGCACGTATGTGAACCCAGAAAGCCCGCCGTACATGAATGGCTGCATCCTGGATATCAAAACAAGTCCAGAATCTTGTCAAGGTTTATCTTACACCACCGAGCTGGAAAACTTTAAGGGAAGATTAAGTAGTAAAGAGAAGGGAATGTACATAGTATGTGAGTATGTTTACGAGAGTAGCAAGCACCACCACACTGAGGATCAAGGTCATCAACTGTTGACAGTTGCCAGTCAGGCACATACGCGAAGTATATCGCTCCTTGAAGCAAGTCTATCAGTCTATCAGGTACTCTTTGTACAATCTAGACCAATCTCTGATCAAAATGTAATGAACAGGAAACGCTCTTCTGCTAATTTCCAATTCATGCCGTCGGATCCATGCATGACGGATAACGAAAGCAAATACAATCTTGCCAGGGAATGGCGTCATCTGTGCTTAAGATCTAGTACTCTTTGATTGGCCAGCATCCAAACACCCACTAACGCGAAGCTCTGAAACGAACTTTGAGTTATCTACATATTGCGAGTGTCCTTTCGAAAAATCTCACGTGGAAAAAGATACACCCAGATGACATCCTGACGTCTCTTGTGCCGGAGAATATCTTTGTCCGAATAGACTCCACTATTGCACAGTGGGGATTTGTCATTTGACCCAAATACTAGGAAAATTAGAAAAGACGTACACATACAGTGCCAATGGCTACCATGACACCACTAGCCATTAACCATAATATCCAGGTGGGCCGGTTATACAGTGCATATAGGCGTAATGAAAGTAAGCCTCCACAAGTAACTTGATGAGAGGGACGTGGAAACGATCAAGGTTAGACAAATACCGCCAACATAAGTCTGTCCAACGAGCAAAGTGAGGATCTCAACGATAGTGTACTGTCGACAGCTGAAAGACATCAAATAGTCTCATGTCTGGGAAATGACCAGAACTGACCTCTGTTCACCAGATTAGCTTTGGTACCGGCAAGCGAGCTAGTTGAATACTCACGTTTGGTGAAATCTCCAGGAAGCAAAACATTGTTCTCATTAATGCGGAAGATAATGCAAAATAACGGTTGAGGAAGAATAAGTATGTGCTTCTTGTCTTCGGACGTAGCCAGATGTATTGGACCTCGTTCCCTGTCCAGTCAGATTCAAAAGCTTGCACCAGACCTTGTCACTCCTTACCAGACGTAATGAGATGATCGTAGACCAGGATCGCTACGTATGAGAGTCACTACTCCAAGCCGCTTGAAAGACCATGAATCATTGACGAACAGGTTGCAACGAGAATGAAAAGACTGCGAGCAAATCTGGATTCGAGCGGGCTTTTTTTCAATATGAAATGAACTATTTCAACTGAAAGTTCCACTTACATCTGTGTTATATCCGAGTCCACATTTGACAATGTGTCTGGCATTTTGAGAACTTGGGAGTCTACCGCCTTCAGTTCAAGCTGTCTCTGGGGAAATCGGATGTAGAAACTATAGATGTCGACTTCATATGACACATGGAAATGCTGTGTTGATCCAAAAGATCCATGTAAAACCATGGATGAGACCGTGTTCATCACGGATGGCCAGGCATCACTGGTAGACTTCAGTCGAGATGATACAGCTGTAGAAGTTTCATATTTTAACAGAGTAGGTCGTAGAAACGGGCAACGTAGTTGATCTGGTCGTCCCGGTTGTCGCAACCAGTCGGATAACAATACATATAATGATGCGGCAATCATAGCAGCAGAACAACGTTCTCGCTAAAGGACAAGAAGAGTCAATATTCCCAACTTACCAGTGGCTACCAACTTCTGACCTTCATGGAACTTGGTTTAAACCCTAAGTGTTCAGCCCGGCGGTTGGAGGGGTGGCGCCAAGGGCGCTGTTCCTCTCACCACTCTCAATGCTACTCCAAAAAAAAGCAAGGGGAACAATGTCCGATGACTTTGGTTCATGAAGGCTGGCTTCTAGATCCATACACAGGCGGATCAACCTGGTCGCGATTTCTTATGTGTCCAGGCCAATTCGGCGTTCTACGAATTTTGAACAAGGAACCCTTCTCTCGTCTGAGTGACCATGATATGTTTTCGCCTACACCAACCGTTTGGAAATAGAGTTGACGATAGTCTTGACACATTTCCTCCAAGAACAGTGATTTCTTATTATTTGGTCGTATGGTCCACTGTGAATGCGAAGTAACGAACGGGCACAAAGACAGCAAGCAAAACTCCGCAAGAAAAACGTTTCCTGGAAAAGGAAATTCGTCACGATCGAAAACCGATCGATCTGCGATAATGACGTTCCGTCCGTTTTTTTTAACCCCACCACCACCATGACTTGGTATTGTCTCGAATTGTTCAGTACTCCGCAGGAACGGGAATAATATTGGAAGGCATTCGAGACTCACCGAGGACCCCGAAGGGTATACGACAAATTTTACAGGGTCGTGTCAAATTGGCAATATCTCCAATCGGCAAGAGGAATCCGGGGGTGAATACGCTCACGACTAGACTGTAGGCCAGACCGCCGGGATAAAAAAGACTGGGATAACAAACTGAGCCTTCTAAAGTATCTGCAGGCACACTGTGAGTCGATTGGTGCTTGACTTGGCCAACAGGCACTTATTGTTATCGAGGCGCCTATTACTTTAATTATTACGGTGTACACGTTCTCACATGATCGTCAACAAGTGGCAGGGTGGACGGACCTGAATTCGGACGCTCTTTCTCCTTCTATCCAAATGAACGACCATTGATTGTTCATTTCTCTACACTTGACTGTTATCGAACATGTCCAAGAGGAGGGTAGCTTATTACTATGATGGTACGTTCTAGCGCTCGCAAGTCTTGTGCTCGTTGAATTTGCAAACCGACACAGCTGATACTGGCGCGTACACTTATGGCCTTGGCCACCTCATGAAACCACATAGAGTCCGTGTTACACATGAGCTAGTCGATGCATATGACATGCTGGGCAAGATGCAGGTCTTGGTGCGTTGCGATCTCAAGTTCAGGCTGGTTCGCTTGAAGCTCATCCTTCGATAGAGACCCAGAAGAGCTTCGCCAGAAGACATGACCGCCTTCCATACCGATGAATACATACACTTCCTTCAGCGCGTGACGCCAGAGACCGTCGAGGAAATGACCGGTCACGGAACCAGATGTACGTCCTGCTTCGTCATACCATTCTCGTCACGGCTTTGTGACTACAATTTCTAGTCCTTGTTGGTGACGACAACCCAGCTTTCGAGGGTGTCTTCGAATTCTGCTCCATATCCGCTGGAGGTTCAATATGTGCGTGGTGCTCAGGATCAGTGGTCATATTTTGCTCATATATTGGCAGGTGCTGCCGAGCGAATAGCCTCCGGGGCGGCAGACATTGCGATCAATTGGGCCGGGGGGCTCCACCACGCCAAAAAACGAGAGGCTTCTGGCTTTTGTTACATCAACGACATCGTTCTCGCAATCCTAGAGCTCCTACGAACGCATCCACGTGTTCTGTACATCGATATAGATTGTCATCATGGTGACGGAGTCGAAGAAGCTTTTTATACCACAGATCGTGTGATGACGTGTAGTTTTCATAAATTTGGCGAATACTTTCCTGGAACTGGAACACAGGATGACAAGGGGCGAGGCAAGGGGAAGGGTTATTCTGTGAATATACCCTTGAAGGACGGCATAACAGACGAGGCTTTCATTAGTGTTTTTGACCCAGTACGTTCTATATCTTCATATTTTCGCTCATCAATGACTCCGATCTCCAAGATAATTGCGAAGATACTGGAGGTCTATCGTCCGACTGCCGTCGTCCTACAGTGCGGCGCTGATTCTTTGGCGGGAGACAGGCTTGGATGTTTCAATATCACTATGGAAGGACATGCACATTGTGTGCAATTTCTACGGAAATACGATATACCCTTGATATTGCTAGGCGGAGGTGGATATACCGTGAAAAATGTTGTGCGTGCTTGGGCATACGAAACAGCTTGTGCGTTGGGTATCGAGAACGACATCGACCCGAATCTACCGTGGAATCAATACTTCGAATGGTTCGGCCCTCGCTATCGACTAGAAGTCGTCGGCAATAATATGGAAGACCTTAATGTGGCAGACGGAGTACTTGATAGAGTCAGGTCTGTATCATCCTATCCTGACGTAACTAAAGAACTCAAAACAAGAAACTTTCATTCATTTTTAATAGGACGACTGCCTTACAGCAATTACAGCAACTACCTGGAGCACCTTCTGTCGGCATGCATGATGTTCCAAGACAGGGAATTGGCGAACATTTAGGCTTCCGCCATGACCCGGTCGAGCGTGAAGACAATTTAGACATTAAACTCGCCCGTAAGTGATGAGTCAGTACTATTACCTTTACCTAACATCAGATGTAATAGAACACGCACGATACGTGTACGACCTGCAAGAATCGGATACCGACACGTCCGACGACGAAAAGTCCTGGGACTCCGATTCGGATGAATCGCGTGCATCCAAGAAACGCATGAGTATCCTAACGGGGCAGTACGCCGACCAGACGCCGGTGTACGACTCAGCCCCGGCCCCCGGCTATGACCAACAGGCTACGATGCCTCACGTTTACCCGTACGGGTATGGCGGGTATAGCTATGGGTTTGCCGAGTTGGACATGCACGGAGCTATGTACACGCAGAACGCAAAGCGGCGGTTCTTCCATAGCGGTTCACGCTGGGACGAGACGGTGGAGCATGTTATTGCCAAAAGGTATGGCGTGTCGCCGTT
Organism: Termitomyces sp. T73sscA; assembly: GCA_017657235.1. Classification (NCBI taxonomy): domain Eukaryota; kingdom Fungi; phylum Basidiomycota; class Agaricomycetes; order Agaricales; family Lyophyllaceae; genus Termitomyces; species Termitomyces sp. T73sscA. Next base: position 1,968 of record JAGGAP010000128.1, on the reverse strand, counting down.
ACCACGGTCTGTTGGCGTTGTTGGGCGCATGATGGAGAGAGGTGGGAGACAGATTGCCGATGATGATATGGATGAGGATGATTGGTGACCAGTGACCCTCCTTGAATGCCGTTACTCGTACTGATGTCCAACGAGTAATAATCGTGCATGACCGGTCTTCTGTACTGCCTGAGTATCTAGAGGCGCTTGTTGTATATTTTGTATGTCTCGTCGGTCAGATTGATCACTAACTATGAGTACTAAGAACGAAGCAGAAGTGATGGTTTGCGTGGTGTTGATGGCGGAGAAGTGAACGGAGATGCAAAATGTTTCGAGAATAGGAAAGATCAGAAGTGAATAAATATACTCGTTGTCTAGTTTAAGTTATCGTTATCAATTTCTCCGACCGCTACGCATTCAAAGAGTTTGTGTCCACTGTAAAAATGATCCGTGCAGACTTGTATTGTGAAGTTTAAACTATTCTCATGGGTTGGTCAATGCAAAAGACAAGACAAGAGACTTGTCAGGCGAGGCGACAATGGCTTACATGTTGAGCATGGCTGCCCACTGGACCGTGAACATGAAGTTGAAGGATATCCATGAGCCTCGCGACTGTTTAGCTGTTGCGCGATGGCCATCAGGGAATGGAGAGTGGTATCCTTATCAATGGCAGCTGTGTCGAGGCCAGGCGGAGAGTTGAAGTCAAGGAACGCGGCTTTGTCAAAGGTCGAAGGGAGGAGGTCGTAGAGTGAAAGCAGCGCCACCAGACGCAGTCGCAGAGTCTTTGATTCGCTCGAATCTGTCCAGGTCATGGTGCGAAGAAGGGAAAGATGTTCTGAATCGTCTATCTGAACAAGAGCAGCAAGATACTTATAGCCATTGTGCAAAAGCTAGATCGAGATTCCATGTCAAATTCAGTAGCGAAGAACAATCCCCGACGACGGAATGTTGACCTTGCTAACTGGAACCCCGCTTGCTCCATGGAAGATAGAATGAACCATCATTTCCGGAGTTTTGTAACACAGATTGGGTGAAAACACCCAGATATCTCCCAAATCTTGCAGGCTGAGGCACTTACCACGTGGGGTTGCGATATTTGCGCGTCTATCTATCGTAGCCAATGACATGCTCCGCACAAGTATAAACGGAGACGCGATTATCGCGATGCAGTGAACACCATCAGATTTTGACCGTGATGAAGTAAATTTTGACGATGTGCAGATTTGTTAGGACGACACTATATAATCAAATTGAGATATCAGATATTCATGTGGTGCTTCTCAATAGTTTTGGTCGGACAGAAGCAGAGAAGCTAGGCACCAACTACATTTGTAGTATGATAAGATTCCTCGAAAATTATACCATTGCTAGTCGCAACCGTCACTGGCATGAGAGAAGATACGTCCATCAAAAAGTGGGGAAGAATTCGCAAAAACTTCCTATGCAGCTGCCCAGGCCAGAAGTCGTATGTACACATCCAGATTCCAGGGTCAGGGGCAAGTACTATTGAATGTCAAGTTCTGACAACTGATTTTCGAGAGGACCGTATGGGTGGGAGTAAACAGCGACTCGATGGTGATTGTTGCAAAACATTCAGTTCCCGGAGGATCCGAGAGAAACTTCTCCTTAAAACCTCCCATCGACAAGTTGTCGTTGTCCACAAGTATGAGCGACTAACGGGTCGGGAGGCTGATGGACCAACAACGGAAAGTGAATATGTACTCCATCTACAAAAAAGACCGTACCATGTCAAGCAAGGTATGTGTCACATGACAGTTATGAGCCATGTATGTAACATGTATGGTGACACCAGGCTGCTAGGAGCCATGTAAGGCACCACCTGCAGAGTATGAACCATGTCTGGTGATACCAGGCTGCTACATCTTATACATAGTATTAGAAAGCAGGTGTCACCATGTATAAGACTTCCAAGCAGGTACTTCACATATATGGTATATGGCTGCCAGATATAAGTAACAATATATACTT